>LSSN01001318.1:0-16290 GCA_001970855.1 Smittium culicis
AAATAAAACTAGGTGGGGAACTCCGAATTCTCCGACATAATATGGCTTCTTATACTCAATATATTGTATTTTATTTTGATCAATTTTTCTAAATAATAATTGTCATAAAAAAACATGACTTCTCTTATACTAAATTCCGTTTTTCTCGAAATCTTTTATTAATTATCTAAATGATCGAAAGATCACAATACTTTGATGATTGAAAATAGTATCGGCTGAGATTCGGGAAGTATATCCTAATCTAAAGCCTAGATATGAATACTTTTTGAAATATATCTTTAAAATCTTAGCTATTAATTATTTTACCGTACTTGTATGCTTTCATATTTTTTCTTTGCATAAAAAATAGTTATTTTTACTATATTTTCTTATTTTATATTAAAAATTAATATACATATATATATCAATCACGTGCTTAAAACAACTTGTATCGAGATAAGCAATCTTCAATTAACTTATTTAGACCTCTAAAAAGAAAATTGAAAATTTTTAATTTTCACTAGTCTCGCTAGGCATCTTGAAATAAGCCTAAAAGATTTTAAATTGAGATTAAGATAACCGGTTTTATACTTTTATTTATGCTCAATGCTTTCTCGTCATCAATTATGTGGATTTCACAGCTACTTAAGAGCTCAAATATCGATATTAGTCAAAATAGTTTTACATTAAAGTCTTATATTGGCAGATTATTATTAATACACAGCTTAATTAAGCTATTTTTTATAATCTCTATACTGTGAATTGGTTTAATTAATTATCTTTTAACCATATCCTTTAGTGATTGTATAAATTAAAAAAAACAAGTTTTATTTTATTTTTTCAAGAATATAAATAGTTTAAACACTACTGATTCATACGTAAGAGCATTTAATGAGTTCCATATATGTATGTTATTCACTTCAGGAATTTTTTTTAACAGGTCCAATCAACTAATATTTCTTTCCTATATAACTAATAACATCTGTATTAGAGAATGAATTTATGCTCTCTTATTAACTATACCATTTGAAATATAAAAATTCGTTTTCATAATTGTTCAAATGTCTCTCTTTTAGGGCGATTCTTTTAACATAAAATCTATCAAATACCAATCCTTTTTGGTATATAGAAGATTTTTTAGCTTATATATATGAATTTTATCTACCTTTTAGGTATTTCTAGACTCTTTTTTTGAAGAAATCTCTATTATCTCGAGGGGTAACACAGCTGAAGGTAGACAAGGCGTTATCGGTATTATTTTGAACAGTTTTTTTTTCTTTTTTTCGAAATTTCAATAATATTGATGCTATAAAATTCTATTTAGATCATGTATAGTGCCAAAGAAATTCGTTTAAAAACTATGTCAAAGCATTCTGTGATATTTTTTTCTTGCCTTGAAACCACTAGAAATAAAACTCCATCTTATTTTAAGCTTTTCTTGAAATTGGAGACACATATAATTACCCAAATACTTCATTCAGATTTTTGGGAATTTTTGCTCAAATTGACCAATATTTTTGGACTATTAGGCTGGAAATCAAGTGTGTATTTTAAAAATTAATTTTGAGTATGCTACATAGATAATTTGTCCAGATAATATGTAGAGATACTATTTCTCATCCGAAATAAATATCAATTTTTTAAATTTTGTATCACGAAAAAATTTTATGTATCTCAGAAAAGTGGGACTTTCTGAAGTTATCAGCACAGTTTATCCAAAAAAATATTATGTCTCCCAGTCTTTTTATATAACAATAACAAATTTTTATGCTCGTTTATAGCTAAAAAAATATCATTTTACGATTACGGCGCTCCTTTTACACTTTCTAAAAACGCCATAAACGATATAAGACGTTGCGAAGACCACTTATAAAATTTTAACACCAACCCATTAGCTCTGAAAAATATGGACCCAAAAGCACCCGTATCTGTAACTACAGATTATCCAGAGATAGGATGTCCACGAATGAAACTTGGGGAATCAAAAATATTAGCGGAGTTGTCAAATTACTAAAATGCAAAGAGTTTATTGCATTCATTATGCCCACACGCTCCATATTTGAAGAATGAAGAATTTCGTATTCAGAAGGCAAAAATGATTGTAAAGTTCATTTTCACCAACGAAGGAATGTCAGATAGTCCAAAATTTTTGAATTTGGAAAAATTATGGTGGAAAATTACCATGAAGAACAATAATCTAGCAAGTATCACTCACTTATCTGGGAAAGAGATTATACTAGTAGATTGGGTCTCCCGCAATGCAAAAAAGCCCTGTGAGTTTAAGCTGCTCAGGCACTTTTTTCGACCTATTAAACAAGGTTTGTGGATCGTTGAAGGTAGAGCTATACAATAAAAAAATGAATCATCGACTAAATCATACTTTTATCAAGTTTTGGACCGAAAATCCCTATGAAAAAATATTCTTTACACTCTTGGCCAAAATCAGGGGGCATACGAAAAACCCCTTCTAATTCTGAAATTAAAAACTATAATAAGATTAATAATTGAATTTTTAACTAGTAATAATTGTGCTGGATTTTCCAGCATAGCAATGGTATCCACTATCATAGAGGGTAGAATTATCAAATCCAATAAACCTACCTACTGCACATTATATATTGAAAATACAAGCGCGGAAAATTTCAGGGAGAAATATTCAATTCTCACACTTGAGGCGAAAAAAATTTATCAAAAATAGTGAATTCAAATGAAATAAATGCTTATAACACACATTGGAGAAAATAATGCAGATGAGCAGCTGAAAATAATCACGACCCCAAAAAAATGTGATCCAATACATAAATCAAACTTCTTGGTGAAACTAAAATCAAAACAAGTTTAAGTGGCAATCCATGACACAGCTATATAAAAACAAAATTTAAACATTTAACCTATATTAAAACCTATATCTACAGATATAAAAATAGTTAAACTCATATATGGTCTAAAAAATAGCAAATAGAAAGTTCCACAGATGATGTAAATTTGTGAAACGAGTTCAATGATAAAATTAACTGATTCACGGTGTCGACGCCTTGTGTTTCCATTGCGTCTTAATATAATTATAATTGTAATAACCAATAATATTAAATGTTGGCACTTCAAATTAAGTTCTTTTTGAATAACTTTATTCTTAGGGTTTTAATAAATGTAATATAACTAATTAATGCTATCTTAAATAAATTAAAGTCAGGAATGAGGAAAAACCTATTTTTTGAAGGTGAAAAAACCTAATTCTCTTTCTCAATCTTTTTATATATATTTTTGTGATTTTTCTGTCTTTCTATTTTTTCTGTCTTTTTTTTTTCTTCTTTTATTTATACTTTAGTTTTGTATTAACTAATTCTTAGTAAATCGACAATCGACCGGCGACTAAGATACTTCGATTCGGCAGTTATTAATATAGGATCTTCAAGATCTTTCTATCACACCGATTCGACGACACTCCCGCCGTTAAGAATGAGACACCGTTCGATTAGCTTCGCCGATTTGGATATACTGTCCTTGTAGTACCCCTTTGGTTGACCGAGGTATTATATATCCCTATGTTATATTTTTTTAACTTATCTGCATTGACTATATCTATTCTTCCCTGCATTTCTGATATTTTGTAGGTTCCTCTACCGAGGTGCTCTTTGATTTGGAATGGTCCTTCGTTGATTGGTTCCATGGGGTGACTCCGTCTGTTTAAAACTCTCAGAACGTACTCGCCGATTTTAAAGTTCCTAATTCTTACCTTTTTATCGTAGTTAATTTTCCTCTTATCCTTTTCGATTTGTTCTCTCTTTTTAGTTTCTTCGACGATTGCTTTTTTTCGATTCACGATTTCTTCGAAAAAACTGTCTCGATTCTCGAAAGTTTCGTTGTTTCATGAAAAGTTTGGATTACTTCTATCCCAAAGCTCTGGAGTCATGAGTTTCATTCCGTAGACCATTTCGACCGATGTTCTGCCAATCGTCCTGTTGTTCGAAGTTCTCATTGCCAGGAGAGATTTCCAAATATATTCGTCCCACCTTTCCGAGTTCCCGAAACAATTTTTTCTGAGGATCTGTTTTAGCGTCTGTATCGTTCTTTCCACCTGCCCGTTACCCATTGGTCTATATGCCGACACCGTTTCTAGTTCAATTTTTGCCGTTTTCAAGAAATTTACTATGCCTTTATTAACGAAGTGCGTCCCACGATCTGTTACTAATTTTTTTGGTGTGCCAAAGTTTCTTATAATTTCCTCTTCAATAAATCCTTGAATACTTCTACTATTTATTTCTTTTGTTGCCTTGGCCACTGGCCACCTAGTAAAGTAATCAATCCCTACTATTATATACTTGTTGCCTTTTATAGATCTAGGAAGGGGGCCTGCTACATCAACTCCCCATGTGTTAAACGGGCTTGAGATTTTGACTATGTTGAATAAGCTAGCTTTCCTTTCAGTGTAATTTACCCTTTGGCAAATTTCACATTCCTTTACTATGCTATCTATAAGCTTCCTGCATCCGTGCATTCCGTATTGTTCTGATAAAATTTTGTTTGTTTCTTCAGCGTTTCTGTGGCTATAACTATGTATTTTTTTTACTAAATTAACGGTATCTATATTATATTTACCAATGTTTATGGTTTGTTTTGTAGTTTCTTCTAAATTATTATTCAAAAAATCCGATACTTGAATTACATTAACTGTTTCTTCTTTCAAGTCGGAATTTTCCCACGGAAACCTCGACAGATAGTCTGCTGGGTTCTTACTTCCAGGCCTATATAGAACCTGAAAATCATAAGAGGCTAATGCTACCGCCCACCTTCCCACCCTCCCTTTCAAAGGCATATTTACAAATATGCTGACTAAAGCCTGGTGGTCGGTGACTATGTTAAATTTTTTCCCATAAATATAGTGGTGAAAGTGCTGGACACTCATAACTACCGCAAGCGCTTCTAAGTGAGTAACCGCGTAGTTTTTTTCAGCACCCTATAGTGCCCTACTTGCAAACGCAACTACGCCATCCTTGCCATTTTCTCCTTGTGTTAGTATCGCTCCGAGGCCTAATGTTGATGCATCAGTTATTAGTGTGTACTTCTTGTTACTGTCTGGGTATATTAATATAGGGGAATTTTTCATTTCATTTTTTAGGTCGTTAAATGACCGTGAATGGGCATCCTTTCAGATGAATTCAGCTTCATCTCTAGTCAATTCTACTAATGGGCGAGAGATGGTAGCGTAGTCTTTTATAAATCGCCTGTAGTAACCCGTGAGACCCAAAAAGCTTTTTATTTCTTTTGGAGTTTTGGGCATTACCCATTACTCAACAGCTTTTATTTTTTCCGGGTCTGTCTCTATACCCGCTTTAGAGACTACATGTCCCAAGTATTTGATTTTTTGGTAACCTAATCTACACTTGTTAATTTGGAATTTTAGCTTGTATTTTCTAAAAATTTCAAGTACATTTTTCAAGTCTTGTAGATGAGTTTCCCATGAGCTACTAAAAACTATAATGTCGTCTATGAAGACGACTGCACTCTTCCATAAGACAGGCTTTAATTTTGCTTCCATTGTTCTTTGGAATACGACAGGAGCATTTGTGAGCCCAAAAGGTAAAACTGTGAATTGATAGAAGCCCAACCCAGGTCCTGGGCTGAAAGCTGTTTTTTCTTTTGTATTATCTGATAAAGGGATTTGCCAAAATCCTGATAATGCATCCAGTGTTGAAAAGTACTTTGCACCCCCTAAAATCGACAGTAGCTCATCAATATGAGGCAGTGGGTAGGAGTCTTTTTTAGTTATTTGGTTGAGCTTCCTATAATCAAAGCATAACCCTTTTTTATTATCTTTTTTATTTACTACTACCATAGGGAACATATAGGGGGATATTGATTCCTCTATAATCCCTTTATCGTACATGTCTTTTAGTTGATCCCTAACTTCAGGCTTCAAGCTTTCTGCGAGTCTGTACGGCTTTACCCGAATAGGGTTCTTATCCAATAGTTTGATGTCATATGGTTCTAATAATCCTTTTTCTAGTTCAGAAATTTCATTTGCAAAAACGTCATTAAATTTTTCTTTCAAATTTTTGAGACTGTCATTTTTCTCGCTCGGCAAAATTGGGTCTATAAAATCACTACTCTCAGATAATTTATATACTGTGTATATTATATGGGTATTATCTGAATTAGCCATAGATTTTTTTTTATATCTATTTTTATTTCGTGAATATTGTTGTCCAATTTAACTTCAATTATACCTTTTTTCAAGAATATTTCTGCACCTAAGGTATAAATCCAATCTAAACCCAGTAAAAAAAGGTTTTCATCCGGGCTATCTATGACATTGAGGTCGATTTTTGTTGAAAAGGTTTTGAACTCCAATTTCACTTGGTAACATTTGAAAACCTTTATGTGGTCTTGATTTTCAGTTTGTATATATGAATAGGTATCCTTTTCAATTTTGAGACCTATTTTCTCCGCAAACTTTCTTGATACTACACTAACTGCTGCTCCCAGGTCATAGCTAAACTTTAGTTCATTCCCATTTACCTTCAATTTGCCGGTTATAGCTACAGCTTTTTCCTTCCCAGAAATACTGTGGGAGTGCTGAATGAAATTAAGCGGGCTGCTATCTGAGCTATAAGTTTGCTTGGGCGGCGGAGAAGTCTGCGAGATCTTGTAGGCTCTAGACATAGGCGAAAGAGACTGTGGGGATTTTTTTTCAATGCTATCAACATCCATATTCATATTATCACTTCCGTAGTGGCTCTTTCTGACGGGAGTGTAAAAATTACTTCTAGGGCTATCTGTCTTCCAAAAAGGTTTATTTCTACACTCGGCTTTCCTGTGTCCAATTTTACCACACCGCCAGCATTGTAAGGGAGATACCTGAGGGTTATTCATGCTGACCGCGGAAATTTCTTGGCTAACATCAGCGACTTTAGTAGCCCTGCGGAAGTCTTTGACTGGGGTTTCCTTCTGTTTGGCTCTAGGGAATGCTAGTTTGGCTGCAGTTACTGGCCTTGGAGCTCTAGATGCTTCCTTTCTTGAGCTCCACTTCTCCTCTTCTGCAAGGAGGTACTCCATTATTCCAACCGCAGTTTTGCTGGTTAGATCATACATCTTATCATAGTCCTTATGATTCAATTTCTCAAGAAAGAGGTCATATTGCTCTTCTTCTTCGGATATACCAGCAATTTCAAACAGTCTTTTAAGCTTACCGTACTTTACTATAATCTTGCCTTTATATATATCAATTCCGGAGATATGTTTTCTGGCTTCTGAGCTACTCTTACTTTCGTCAAATTTCTTCTTGAAGGCTGCTGAGAACGAATTCCAGTCCCGGTATAATAACGAGGCTCCCGAGTGCCACTCCAGTGCATCTCCACCAAGGTATACTTTAGCAAAGTCTACCTTATCTTCGTCAGTTTGCTCTTTTTTTGAGAACTTGGTATACTTTTCATACCTCTCAACCCATAGCGCAGACGATTCAGTCCAGTCGCCAGAAAAAACCGGCGGCTCATCAACTTTCTTGTTATCCGCTGCCTTTAGCACAAGTCCGCTTAACCCTCTTGCCAGTTCATCAAGAGTACTGTTCCCAGTTGTTGCTGTCTCAGAACTAGCCATGTTAGCTAGTCCTGGCTGGATCACCATGTCGACGCCTTGTGTTTCCATTGCGTCTTAATATAATTATAATTGTAATAACCAATAATATTAAATGTTGGCACTTCAAATTAAGTTCTTTTTGAATAACTTTATTCTTAGGGTTTTAATAAATGTAATATAACTAATTAATGCTATCTTAAATAAATTAAAGTCAGGAATGAGGAAAAACCTATTTTTTGAAGGTGAAAAAACCTAATTCTCTTTCTCAATCTTTTTATATATATTTTTGTGATTTTTCTGTCTTTCTATTTTTTCTGTCTTTTTTTTTTCTTCTTTTATTTATACTTTAGTTTTGTATTAACTAATTCTTAGTAAATCGACAATCGACCGGCGACTAAGATACTTCGATTCGGCAGTTATTAATATAGGATCTTCAAGATCTTTCTATCACACCGATTCGACGACAACGGGGATAATTTTTTTTTTTTAAACACAAAAAATTAAAGTAAAAAATGTGTAGTTTTACTAAATTTAGACACATCTTGGCTTCCAAGCAGCGAATTACAAGGAATAATTCGTACGCAGATACGGAAAGATGAAACTGGAAAATTTTTTTTGAGGTGTCTAAATCACAAAGGTAGAGGAGAAAAATATATATCGTTATCACGATTTAGCACGAAAAAAAAAAGTTTCCAGTTAAAACATAAAAATAATTCATATAAATTACAAAAATCACGCAGTAAATCAATATTCAGATAATATGTTTTTTTTTTAAACCACATCTTAAAGCCTGTTTCTAAATACAAAATAACTAGATGAATAAAATCCAAAATAGCTGAATTAGGCTAAAAAAAAAGTGCCCACTATGAGTTTTTCTTATAAAGCCTCAAATATTTATAATATAGAATAAATATTAAATTTAGATTTAAACTTCTTCCAAAAACAAAAAAATACATTTCCTAAAGGGATTTAGGCGATATATTTATAGGTTATTTTTGACATTTCTTTATTTCATTATAACCTCTTTAAAACGTCCTTAATTATTCTAATGCAATTTAATATTTCGTGGGTATTAATTAATAAATAAAGAGAAATGGTCTAGAATTTAGTGAAGACCTCATCGGAAACTGTGTCCAGCTGTTCGCATTTCTTTATTCCATCAATTTAGAAATTTGGTTGTTCACCAAACTCCAAAAGGCTGGATTTTCCTTATACAACTGGTGCACGAAGCGTAGCAGCTACTGGAGCATTTTCCATCAGGTGTTCCCATAAAAAAAAACATTTCTAAAATCTGATTGGAAATCGGAATACACTTTAAAAAAACGCTACTTTTACTCAAATAGGAGTGTAATAGCATCCTCAACAGAGGCAATTTTCAAACCTACTAATACACCAATCGGAGAGGAACCTTTTTATCCTCAAACAGTCTTGAGATATTTTTAATTTTAATTATATCTAAATTAAAGGCTAATCGTACCCATTGTACCAGTAAAAAATAAATAATAAAGTGAGTAGCATTGGTTGAGAATAACTTTTAATAATTTTTATAAATGTAATTAGTATCTAATAATTATTTTCAATAAATTTTTAAAAAAAAAATAAAGTGAGAAGCAAAGATGAAATTTTATTTCAAAAGTTACGCTCTTCAGAAGAGTCTATCAAATATATAGCCAATAAATAAGTTATTTTATATGGTAAGTTCTATTTTGATGTGATGATTTCTTGAATTGGGCTGAAAGAGCCGTTTATTTCAATTACAAATTCGCGTTTGCCTTTACAAATTTTAGGCAGCTTTAGCAATTCAGGTATTGTCCTGTTATGCTTGCTTTAATTTAAGCTCGCTTTTGCTTCTTGACTGTTTCAGTCTTGTTTTTAAATTTTAATAATATTGATAATTTTTAAACCTATTATTTGTTTTATATATTTTATTATTTTTTGTGATCCTTTTTAAGATGATGTTAATTTTAAAGCAATCAAGGCTGCTTTTATACCTTTAATACTCAAACTTTGTGTTTGAGTATTCTTTACTAGCTATAATAGCTAGTAGAATAATAGTTAAATAAAATGTTAAAGACAAAACTTTATACTTAAAAAACTAGTAATGAAAAACTAATACAATTAAAGCTACAATATTTATATTTGTGGTATATACATTTACATATATGTTTACCCACACTACTTGTATGTTTGAAATTGCTAATACAGATGCATTTATATTTATCTTATATAATAGCACATGTATTACTCATTTCATAACAGTCCAACTATAATTCAGATATTATATGTACTTTATCATCAAATTGGAAATTAACTTAGTAGGTTTAATTATCAAATAGACGTTTTTATTAAAAAGAATAGGTGAACGCTTGTTTTTTTTTTAGTGGTGAGTAAGGTCAATTGTCTCTGGTAAGGATACTCAGATATATTTTTAGTCTATTCGGAATAATCGATATACAATCCCTTTTAGGCAGAAACAACAATAAAAAAACGCACAAATTTAGTAATAGCGACTTTTTTCGATTTATGAACGTGTTAGTATGTCGAATGCCCAATAGATTTGACTTGGGTAGATCTAATTTAATTTATATCGTTTAATTTAGAATAAATATTTACAGGCTATTTGCTACTTGAAACCTGATATTTAATGCTGCTCTCATTTGTTTCTGGAAACGAGATTTGAATTTACGAGAGTTTAGCCAAGACTTTAATGGTAGCTGAGCCTATTTGGCCAATTGAGTTACAGACTACCTGATAAAAAATATGTTCGTAGTTATCAAAAAGAGCTTTTTTTTTTTATCGATACTGCTCACGAGTCAGAAAAAAAATTAGTTGGAATTACAAGTTAAAATTCGGTTTTACATTTGGTTAATATTCGTCTGGTTTTTGTGTTTATATACAATTTATTCTTCCTTGTTACTCTATTTCTTTCCTTGGTTTGATGCTACCTGTCTTCTAATATCCGATTCAATATACTATAGGCTTTTTTTCTAGTTTTAGCTCCAATTTAATACCATCACTTGAAAATAGCAAGCTAATTTAATCATAATTCCGCTATGTCTCAGCTGGTCAAGTCAATTGCAATCATTTGTGCTTTTGGCCTGTTCACCGCTACATCTTTCCCAGCTTTTAATACTCCAAACAAATATGACGAAAACGGCAACCTATGTCCCTTAACCCCGCGTGTCGGTATTGTATGCCCCGTACTTTGTGCGAAATCAGCGTCCTCTTGTCCATCTGCCTTAAACCCTGAACTTCCCTGCCCTGATGGTAACCAAAGATGTCCTGATGGAAACTGTTATTCTTCTTGTGAAAATATAGTGAACCCTTGTCTCTGCGATTTCTCTGATTCTGATTTTACTTCAGGAGCTTACGTTGCTTGTTCTACTTACGACAGTACCGTGACAATCGATCGTTTTGATCCCAGCATAAAAGATTCGCTTATCCAACTTGCTTGTGCGCAACAATGGGAAATAGCTCCTGCAAATGCGACTGCTGACACCATTCAAAGCTACGTGCCTGAATGGAGCCTGCAGAATTTTTCTGATCTTGCTTTCTTAAACTGCCCATTACCTGTTGAGCTCGATTTTGATTTTAAAAGCTCTATGTTCCTTTGGTTTTATTCTATTGTTTCTTTCGCCTTGTTGACTAACATTCTCTGGTTTGCCTACAAAAATTATATGGAAAAGGTTCCTTTTTATTTATTTATCATATTAACACATTTTTACATAGCTAAATTTATCCTATTTTTTGTATTTGATTTACTAACAAACTTTTTATTTAAAACAAAAAACAAATCGATAACGATAACGATAACGATCATATTAACTTAGAATAAGGAAGGCATTTCACAGATCTATTCTACTTTAACAAAACAAGATTTTTCTCAAAAAGCTCAGGAATCAAAAACTCTTTTTGTAGGATATAGAAATAGTTTCATTGGTACATTTCTTTTCATCCTTGCCCAATTAATATCTCTTGGTTGGATTGCGCTGCTAATTGTAATAGTTTCAGATTATTATGGTGTTATAACCGGTACTGCATATGGTGTTTTCCTAACTTCAAATAAATCAATGGCTGTATTTATAGTTATTTGGCATCTTGCATCTATCTGGCTTATCGTCATTATTGGGTTTAAAGATAAAATTAGAAACTACTACCGCCTCAAATGCCACCTTAAAACCGCGCATTATGTTCAAGTAAGCGAAAACAAAGAAAGTGTAATTATGACACAAAGTAAAAACTCCCTTGTTCTGAAAATGAGGCAGCTTGATTCTTATTTAAAAAGGTACATTAGCTTTGATGCAAATATCTCCACTTGCAAAATCACCATTGATAATGACTCCTCCTTATCTTCATCAAGAAAATATTTTGAGTATCATTGCATGAGATTTGTTCTCGGTGAAAATGGTCTATTCCAAAATAATCAGCACGATTTAGGTTCATCCCATCAAGAGCTTTTAACTCACAAAAATGGTCTAACTACCGCCCAGGCCACACAAATATTTAGCTACGTTGGCGAAAATTTTGTTAGAGTTAATGTTCCCACTTATGCAAAAGCCCTCTTTGACGAAATTGTCACTTACTTTTATCTATACCAAATGATGTGTTTATGGGTCTGGTTTTATTTTAACTACTTCAAAATGGGTCTTGTCCAATTTTGTGTAATCCTCATTTCTGCTATTTTTAAAGCTTACCTCCGCGTTAACTCTGAAAAAAGAATTAAAATCTTAGCTGAACAACAAGATACCTGCCTGGTTCTACGTGACGGTAAATGGGTAAAACTAAGCTCGAAACTACTCGTTCCTGGCGATATTATTTCGGTTCGTAGTGGCACTCAGCTAACCTGCGATGCAGCTGTACTTAAAGGTGAAATCATTGTTGATGAAAGCTCGCTAACTGGCGAAGCTATGCCTGTAAGAAAGTTCCCTCTCAAACAAGACAATATACCCTTTGAAAAAATGTCCTCTGGAAGAATTTATACTGTATTTGCTGGTACTCATGTTTTACAGTGTTCATCAGACTCAAAGGAAGATACTGCAGTCAACAACTCTCTAAAAAACTCTGTGATTTCTAAAGATTTAGACTTATCTTCTACAGAATCAGAAAAGCCATATAGCTCACTGGAATCTGACTCATCTATCAATAAAAACCTTTTGGCTTGCGATGAAAATTCTGATACCGCTGATTTATTGGACAGACCTATTGAAAATGCAAACCTAGTTCAGATCCTTGTTCTTTCCACCAGAGTAAATACTAATAAAGGTATGATGATTCAAAAAATTATGTTTCCTTCTGAATACTCCTTTGTATTCAATGAACACCTGCGAATTGTTATCCCAATTCTCCTTATTTGGGGTGCCATTGGCTTCGGTTTGACCATATGGCTAATGGGTCATGATCTTACCTCTTGGTTCTACGGAATTTTCATTATTTCGCAAATCCTTTCACCACTTCTACCTGCCGCTTTTGTTATTGGCCAGTCTGTTGCTGCAAATAGGCTAAAGAAAAATAATATTTTCTGTATTGATCTTCCAAGAATTATGGTTGCTGGTAAAGTCAAAGTTTTCTGCTTTGACAAAACTGGGACTCTTACTCGTGAAGGATTAGAATTTAACGGTGCTCAGGAAGTCAGCTCTTCAAACACCCAACCACCTCACTTCAAATCTCCTCAAGAAGATATCTCGCTCCTAAATAATATTTCTCAAATTGGCCTAGCCTCTTGCCACGCTGTTACCATGGTCGGCGAAACATTAATTGGTAATCCTGTTGACGTTGAGCAATTCCGCTCAACTGACTGGGAAATTATAGGAAAAGGACTTTCTAAATCTGATGAAAACGATCAATACCTAGATACTCTTATCTCCCCATACCTTGAAACTAAACCCAATCCGAACAGATCCCATCGTAAAGTTGTACACGTCGTCAAGAGGTTCGAATTTGAACACGCTCGTCAATCCATGTCTGTCGCTGTTTTAGATCCTGACACCAACCATGTTCATGTATACGTAAAAGGTTCATTTGAAAAACTAAAAAATTCTAGCCTTAACTCTAGCATACCTGAAAACTATGATCTTGAAACGTCAAAATGGGCTTCTGAAGGTTGCTACTTGCTCGCTATGGCTCATAAAGACATTGGCGTTGTTGAAGATATCTCTTCCCTCAACAGCATGTCTAGAGAACAAATGGAGTCTGGATGCTCTTTGATCTTGCTTTTAATGTTTAGAAATATGCTAAAGGATGACACACCCGCAGCTCTACAAGAACTTCGAAAAGGAAACACAAGATGTGTCATGATAACTGGTGATAATGCATTAACAGGTATACATATTGCAAAAACTAGTGGAATGGTTTCTGAAAATTCTCGTATAATCCTCGGTGATATGGAAACTTCTGATTTGGATGGAAACAAGTATCTTGTCTGGAGAGACCCTAAAACTAGAGAAATTATTCAAGATATTGACGAACTCTTACTAAGTGATAACAGGTCAATTGATTTCAACGAAGATAAAATCGGTGATTTAGTCTTACGCAGAACTGCCAATATAGAGTTAGCTGTAACTGCTGCTTCTTTTGACTATCTAACAGCTAACGATTTGATTAGAAAATATTTGTTTGATATTCGCGTATTCTCAAGAATGACCCCTGAAGGTAAAGTCACTGCTGTTAGATTACACATGGAAAAAGCTGTTACTGCAATGTGCGGTGATGGAGGTAATGACTGCGGTGCACTTAGAGCTGCACATGTGGGCTTGGCACTATCTGAATCCGATGCTTCAATTGTATCCCCATTCTCTTCATCTGACAGATCTATTTTCTCTTGTGTTAATCTATTAATCCACGGGAGAACAGCCCTATCAACTTCATTCTCAGCATATAAATTCCTAATTATGTATGGTGAAACAATGGCATGGCTCGAATTGTTCCAATTCTACTTTAGTGTTATTGTTCCTGAATCTGTTTGGATCTTTATTGACTCGTTTATTGCTGTCGGTCTACTCTTCGCTTTAACCCAGTCAAAACCTGCAAAGAACCTCAAACCATTTAGACCAACTGCCAGGCTACTTGGATTCAACACTATGCTGTCTACAGTTGGCCAAGTCCTAATTAACTTTTTAGCAGTTGCATTTATTTTCGTTATCTTGTACAGACAAAGCTGGTTCAGATGTCACGAATTTGATTCACGAGATATTGATACATCACTATGGTGGCTATTAGGTGATAACTATGAAGCAGAAACTTTATCGATTCTCCTACTAACACAATTTGTAAATGCTGCAGGTGTCTTCAATCTTGGTTATAGATTCAGACAGTCATGGTACAAAAACTACCTTCTAGTGTTCTTCTACACTTTATTCCTAACAATAATTTCATTTGTTTGTCTCGCGGACCCTAACTGGCTTGGTTGCTTATTCAGAATCAATTGTGGTGATCCAGACGTTTTAGTTAGCCTTGGGTATAAAAGACCCTCTTTCAAAATTTCTAACTATAACTCGCCTATTGGTCACAATGTTTTCCCAAGGGAATACAGAATCAAGTTCTGGTTATATGCGTTATGCAACGTTCTTATTGTTTTCCTTTTTGAATTCCTTGTTGTTTTAGGTCCCGTTGGTAGATTTATTAAAAAGCGATTCGCCAAACCATCCAGCACAAATGATGACTTGATCAAACTATAGTATCATTACTTACATTTTTACTAATTTATTTTTCTATAAAAAACTAAGAGCCATTGATATTAAATTTTTATTAATATAACCAATACAAAATTTAAAAATGAATATAGTGACACTATAAAATTTCAACTGCTAAAAAATAACCTGGTTTATAGCTTGTAGACTTTAGATTTTTGGAGTGAATTGAAAACCTCCTGTATTTTTTTACTTGCAGGATTTCAAAAGTATACCACTTTGAGTTTAAAACTACAAAACCATATCTTTTGAGTCTAATAAATACTCAAACTTCACGCTGACAACTTTTTATATAACTAAAAAAAAAACAGGATCTCGAAATACTAGACTAATTTTGCTTATATTGACTTCATTCATAACCTACTCGCACATGTTTTTATTTGGTGTAATATGCTGTAAATTTCATTTACTTTTAATCGAATTCAGCAAGTGCAGAGATGTTCCAAACAGATCAATGAAATTCAAAAGTAGTTGAAAACTTGCAAATATTCACGGATAAACTAAAGTTCTCACGCTTAAAACAGATAAATATGATTTGATAATTAAGCACAAATCGCGAAAAATAAAATGATAGTGATAGTGATAGTGATAGTGATAGTGATAGTGATAGTGATAGTGATAGTGATAGTGATAGTGATAGTGATAGTGATAGTGATAGTGATAGTGATAGTGATAGTGATAGTGATAGTGATAGTGATAGTGATAGTGATAGTGATAGTGATAGTGATAGTGATAGTGATAGTGATAGTGATAGTGATAGTGATAGTGATAGTGATAGTGATAGTGATAGTGATAGTGATAGTGATAGTGATAGTGATAGTGATAGTGATAGTGATAGTGATAGTGATAGTGATAGTGATAGTGATAGTGATAGTGATAGTGATAGTGATAGTGATAGTGATAGTGATAGTGATAGTGATAGTGATAGTGATAGTGATAGTGATAGTGATAGTGATAGTGATAGTGATAGTGATAGTGATAGTGATAGTGATAGTGATAGTGATAGTGATAGTGATAGTGATAGTGATAGTGATAGTGATAGTGATAGTGA
>LSSN01001319.1:0-18000 GCA_001970855.1 Smittium culicis
TTATTTTTTATTGACTGTATGTTATACGTCATGAGCTTCAGAGTTTGCAATTCGGTGAATTTTTGCTCTCTGATTAGCATGGTATTTGTTATTGTTCGATTTTTCTTGAGCCTATTTTTCCGGATTTTTACCCTCAAGGCTTTCTGTATCTTATTTATTTCGTTCAAACTGAGGTGAATTTTATAGTTGTTTAAAGGCTGAATTTCATGCCTCCAGTTTTTGTTTCTTTGGTGTATTTTTTTTACCAAGAATTGGTGTTCTTTCAAGCCAGAGTAGTACATTATATACTTTTTGACTGTTTCAGACCTTAGTTCTTGGGCGTTAAAAATTAGATAATTATCATTTTTTTGTGATTTATTCCATGTATATACTGCTTTTTTTGGTGTTTTTATTAGTATTTTTGATGTTTTAAACATAATTAACTTTCTCCTGAATTCTTGATTTTTTCCGCGTCAATCTTTATAGATGGTATAGGGGTTTTGAGGCTATTCATTCAAACTGAGGTGAATTTTATAGTTACTTAAAGGCTGAATTTCATGCCATACCGCTGATTAGTTTATGTATTATTTTAGCAGAGTTGAGATATACAAGAATATATAATTGTACAATAAAAGTTTAGAAGCAATTTATTTGAATATATATAAAAAAAATTAAAGAGCAAAGAAACTTTAAATAAAAAAAAAGCGGGTAACAAGGGAGGCGAGCAAGAAGTTGATATTGTATTTATTAAGGATGGGTACAAATTTATAGATCTTTCTTGAGAGGACCCATGAAAGCAGCCTTTTCTTGGACGGTTTGGAAACGACCGTGACCGAATTTGGAGGAGGTATCGATGAATTTGAGTGAGACTTGTTCCAAAGCGACACGTTTGGTGTGGACTCTGAGGGATTTGCGGAGGGTCAAGATACGTTTCTTGGTACCAGCGCAGCAACCCTTGATCATGACGTAATCTTCATTGACAATACCGTAGTGAGGGAAGCCACCCAAAGGAGTGATTCTCTTTTCAGTAAGATCGAAACCGGTAGTAGCGTTAGCATTATCATCTCCTTTACCGATCTTGTAAATCTTCTTGTTAACTTCGGTACGGTGATGGTAACCGTTTTGACCAGCACGAGCAACGGAGTACATAACACGGGATGGATGCCATGCACCAATACAAGCGACCTTGCGGAGACCTTTGTGGGTCTTGCGAGGAAGTTTCTTGGTTCCCCATCTGTGGGTGACACCTTCGAAACCGTGACCTTTAGTGACGGCGATGATATCAATGTTCTCGTTGGTTTCAAAGACATCACTGACGGCAACTTGTTTTTCAAAGTGTTCTCTGGCCCAGTTGACTTTATCAGCGATGGAACCACCGTTAACTTGGATTTCAGCCAAGTGAGCTTTCTTTTGACCGATCTTGACGAGGCGCATTTGGGTGTGGGCCAAGACTCTGACGACGGTACAGTATTTCTTGATACGTTCCAATTCACGGGTGATTTCTTTGGCGTTTTCGGTAGAGTATTTCTTGGCATATCTGGTGAAAGCCTTTCTCTTTGATCTGTACCAGTTCTTGTAGAATCTTCTCTTGACTTCGTCAGACAAGTGTTCGGCCCAGACGGTGGTGAGTGAGCGTAGACCTCTTGGGGTTTCAATGTAACCGACAACACCGACAACAACCATTGGTGGGGCTTCAATGACGGTGACAGCTTCAACGACTTCCTTCTTGTGCATCTTGGATCCTGGTCTGTCCATATCTCTAACGATGTGGGTCATACCGGCTTTGTATGCCAAGAATGAGGTAAGGTGTACAGGCTTCTTTGGGTCATCTTTTGGGAAAGACTTGACTCTTCCTCTGTGACGGGCAGCGCGTTTTCTTGGTAAGAAACCTAAAGAACCGTGACGTGGAGCTTCGTATTTGCGGTGAGACTACAAATATTAATATGTGAGAGATTAATATTAGAATTTAAATTAATGATCGCTATTGTTATATTAAGTGTGTGTATGTATGTTGCTCAAAATTCTCAGAGAATTCAGATTCGTGGTTTTCGATATGATTTCGAAGAAAAATACGTATTTTGGAGTATTAGTAAGTAGTCTATGTCTATATATGAATATTTGTATAATGAGATTTCGACTTACCATTTTTATTTATTTAATTATATTTTAATGCTCTGAAAAGGGAGGTACAATAAGTTCGAATCTTTAGTTTTAGACTTACTTTCCCATTCAAAATTTTTTTAAACTTTTTTTTTTTTGGCAATTTTTTTCTTATTCATTTAGTAATTATATGAAAATAATTTGCTACTACTTATTTGCTAATGAGTATAAGATATGGCTGATTATTGGTTTATTTTTTTATATTTAATTGGCCTGATCAACGATATTTGTATTCTTGCAAATAGTTTACACTTATTTTGACTATCTTTAATTTTCATTATTTTGGAGTTATAGCAAGTAATGGGTTATTGGCTTATTTCTATTTTCATTTGATGCTACTTCAGTTTATTGGATATGATTTTATTTATGTAGTCAAAATTAGTATCGGATATGATTATTGGTTTGTATGGCTATAAACTATCTGAATTAGATGCTATTTGGGGGCAATTCATTTCAGTCTATTTTGCCTTTTACGTAGCATTTTAATACTATGCTTCCCAAAACATTAATATTAGGAAACATAAGCCAAATAGTAAGGCTTTATATTGAGGCTAACAAAAAAGCAGCTTTATAATTCAGTTAGCTGTGCTCTCTGCTCGAAATCTTGATCAAATATGTGACTTTTACTATTTTAAATCACTTCATTCAGACTCTATTTTGCTATATTAACTTATAATACAAAATAAAATTGATTAAAAATTTTTAGTTTAAATTTTTATTGATTTATTTTCAAAATAAGGATATGATTGTTATTTCTTTGGGGAAGAGGAATTTTTGATTTGTTACTGCATTTTTACAACAGATGAATTTGATTCTCTTTTAGCTAGAGTACAGAGTTTTATTTAAAATTGATTCAAACAGTTTTTGAATCAAAAATGCATAAATGATAGCGTACTAATTGTATCCTGGCATAAATAAGTGCTAAACAGTCTGAGAAATGGTTCTTGTAACAGCTAGGCTTTGGCTCATCAGCTATAAGTACTCTTGAATTAGGAATCATAGCATTGCTGTAAGCTGATAATTACTCAGATAAATTTAAAAAAAGTTTATATATGAAGAAATTCTTCCGTACTTCAGAGGTACGTCATGAAGTATGATGGCAGGTAATACCAGAAATATGACTTTATATATTTTTATAGTATAAGGAATTAAATTTTGATAGATTTCAGAAAGGAAACATAATAGGTAAGGGCTAGGATAGGTATTTTATAGAAAGTGGTATTGAATTATATTTCAGAGGCGTGGACTGGATGCTTGAGCGGTATCATTGACAATTTCTTAGGGTCATGAGATAAGGCTTTACGCATATCAAACCCATCTTCTGAGGGGATATTATCTGAACTCCAATAGTAGTCTAATATTCGCCTATAAACAACGTATCCCAGCCTTTTGTACATATTAACTGCAACAATATTAGAAGGTCGGACAAAGAGATCAACGAAGTAGCATTTGTGACTATCATAATTAAAAGATAATAATTTTATAGGTAGCCAATATACGGATGCGTTTGACCCTTAAAATAAACTAAATAGAAAAACTAAAAATTTCAGGTAGGAATATTTACACTTTATCTGAGTTTATTTCTAGGAAATCCATCAAGGAGCGGCCTAATCCAAGCCTCCTATGACTTGGAGAAACGGTCAGTGCTGTAACGTGGCCATGCCAATCAGTACCTTTCCCCTCCACTTTACCCATAACTAAAATTTAAAAGTAAAGCAATAAAAATTACTGTTATTTGTTTTAGTTTATGGGCTAAAGAAACTAATAAAAATAAGAAAATTTACTGTAACCCATGAGTTCGCCATTTGAAGATTCAGCAACGCTAAAAAGTTCTGGCCATATTGCCATGTATTTTAAATAGAAGGTGTTGTCGTACTAAATTGAAATAATAGGCGAATTTAGAAAAATCTTCTATATAAGTTTTAGAATTTATTTGAATGAATTACGGTCTCTGTAAAGAAATCTAGATTACTAATCGAAATTAAAGAATTTATATTATTATGATTGAAATTAATAGAATAATAAAAAGCTGCTTTTATGAAAAGGATAGTTGTGCTATTGCTGCGAAATATTAATTTTAACGTACATATTGTTGAAACTGAACAAATCGTCGGCTCTAAATTGTCTAATTGATGTCATTTTTCAAGTAGGTATAAGCCCGAGTAGGAAAAAATATATGACTTTTGAGTATAGCAATATACACTATTTATTTGGATAAGGGATAGCGGAATTCTTTTAGCTAATTATATTTCTAGTTTATTATAAGCGGTTAATCAATCTGTGTTTTTCTCATTCAAATAGAAAATAAAAATGAGTCCATAAAAGATAAAAAAGAGTGTACAAAAGTGGTAAAAGAGTGTGTATTTTTTAATTAGATACACCACTGATTGTTTTTGTTTCGCTGTATAAAAAAATATTTCTTAACCATTGGCTAACTATTAAAATAATTTTATAATTATATCTATTCATTGGATAATGCAAACCCTACAAATCATATTTATTGTAGATTATTCGATAATTTCATATTATTTTTATTGCAATACTGCCAATCATGATTTATAATTTAGTAAAGCAAATTAAAAATTACATTGTTTTTATTACTTGATGTATTTGAGCAAATGGCTTAGAGTAGCAATAAGGAATCAAAGCAAAATCGATCAAGGATTATTAAACATTAAACTATATTCATTCATAAAACTACAAGTTTACACTATATATCGAACTTTTTAAACTTATGAAGCAATCTCATTAGTTTTTATACAACTAGCCAAAAACCAAAAGCCAATAAGCCATTGCTACATTTAAGACGCTTGATACTACAAATATAATTAAATTAATTAAAGACCAAAAATGCCACGGGTTCAAAATGAGAGTTTGACGCCTTCCAAAAATGAGAAAATGGAGCAGAGAAAACTTAGAAAATCTTATAGACAAAAGCTTGAAGAAACAGAGAGTAAGTTTACAGCAAATTAATTTTATAATAATTTTCTCATCCCTCTAAGACTATATGCTAATCTAGCCATCTATTACATTATTATAATATTTGAAATTATACACAATAATAAGCTTATAATTATATACTATACTATACTATTAACAATTGCTTCTTCAAAAAATCTTAAAAAAAAAAAAAAACCAGAAAAAAAAGCAGAACTGGTAGAATCGAGTGCAGATTTTTTAGCTGAGGAATTGAAGCAAACAAACAGATTGTTCGAAGAAGGTGAGCTTATACATTATTTTTTCTTAATTATATAAAATATTATATATGGAAACCTCTTTATACTTATAAAGATTGCTTTGTTTTTTGTAGTCAGAACTACTTATGAAGCTTCACTCGACTCGCGGTTGTTGCTAATGTCGGCAAACATTGGTGAAGTAAAAGCTAGGAAGCTTCGACTTGAAGCTTCTGGAATAGAAATCGACGATTATATTAGAAAAATAAGAAAACAGCTATTTGGTCTCCACGCTGATGAAAGGGAGTCGGCAGGAATTCCGCCGAACTGGTCGAAAATAGGGAAACTATCAGCCAAGTTCACGAAAAGAGTTCCTGGTCTTGACATATTAAGCGGGCCATTTAGCTCAGATCCGCCAAAACAGAGAACTATAAGAAGAGCTAACCCATCGGCTGAGGCAGCCTCTGCGGCGTCCGCTTCTCAAAAGGCGCAAAAAACACAAGTAAATGAACTGAACCAGCTGGATTTTAAAAAGCAAGTCAACGAAACTACGAAACGCGTACGCCAAATCCACACTTTACTGGAACAAGTAGGTCTTGTTAACCTGTTTGAGTTTGTAGTGAACCCAGCCTCCTTCTCTGAAACCGTTGAAAATGTTTTCTACCTATCCTTCCTCATCAGAGACGGCAAAGCCTTTATAGACGACGCTTCAGGTCAACCGATGCTCGCTGCCTGTGATCCTCCTGACCAAGAAGCTTACCAGTCCGGTCTTGTTAAGAAACAAATTGTATTTGACCTCGACATGAACCTTTGGACTGAAATAATAAAAACTTACGATATTAAAGAATCTATTATCCCCTCAAGAGCATCTTAATCCCTCCGCTTAACCCCTTCCGCATAATCATCTTCTCTTACCTTTATATCATATACTATATTGGCCGCCAACTCAATTACCTTTTCAGCCCTTACCTCTCAGCTTTCACATCTTAAATTTCCCCTCGGCTACACATAATAATTTTGACTTTTATATCTCTTTCTCAGCCATTTGTTATAATAGACTTACTCTCTGCTGATTTTTCTCATTTAGACTTATTATTTGATCATTCAGTCTCCCTTTCTCTTATATTTAATCTTCTTAATCTAATCCATAATAAACAGTCCCCTCCCTTCCCCCCAATCATCATCCAATCACAATAATCATGTTAGTTGCGCTGATTAATAGCCAATGGATCTACACGCCTAAAAATAATAATAATAATTCTAATTAAATCAAGAGAGGTCTAATCCTTTTTTTTTTGAATCCATAAATCGCTACAAAAAAAAAAAAAAAAAAAGAAAGTAAGAGAAAGAGGAATCCAACTAATATAATAAACCTTAAATGAAGCTTTTATATTTAGTGATAATATCTATTTGTACACTACTAGATCGCTGCTTTAGTTTTTTTAACCCTAATAAAATACACACCATTACTCTCACAGTGACTTTTTTTAGTTCAAAAACCAAGAAATATATTCTGTAGCTTTTTTCGCTGCTCCTCATTATCACTGTTTTCCCCTTTTTTGCTCACCTCAAAATTCCTCTTTAAATTAATTTTTTTCGAGACTAGAATTATAATACTTACATACACTCTATTAAAAAAGTGACTTACCCCACGCAGTACACTCAACGCCATAATACTATCCTCAATAACGCTTTATAATTTTATAGCTTATTTTCTTTATTCGATTTTTTGCATACATTGCAAATACAAGCTAATAGATGAGTAAAATAAAGACTCGAATTTTGTATACTTTGTAAACTATAGCTAAAATTTTTTTTCTTTCATTTAAGCACGAATAGCAATCATTTATTCGCTCTCTATCTCTATCTCTTCCAACTACCCAAACTGAATTTCCAAACTTTGCCCTTAGCTTCAACCTCTCCCCCTCCCTTCATTCATAATTATAGATCTAAATCCATACTCCTATTATCACTTCATATCATAAAACCCTTATTAACATCTAAGCGTTTTACCCATAAAATATATTTTCAACTTTCATTTCATCCTTATAACAATCTATAATGATCAGTTTGAATTCCAAATCTCACCTCATGAAAACCCATTTCAGCGATTCTCTAGTAAAATACTCTTCTGCAAGAAACATTCCGCAACAAAGCACGACACTTCCATATACTAGTGATATAGAAAATAACCCCCAATGTAATACTTTACTTTTTCTTTAAATAAGAAAAAACATCTTTTTACTATTCCATTGATCGCTTAAAATAAAAATGCAATTATTTTTTATTTATCACTACATTAGCTCCAAAGAAACGAATACCTAGCAACTCCAAAACTATTAATTGCGCTTTATGCCTCCAAGATATAGATACTGACAAATTTGAAATCCACTACGAATTAGAGTTGTCTAGTATGGAGAGCAAACCCTTTTCGATATACGACGACGAACTAAAAAAATCAAACCCAACTTCTGTAAAAATTAAAATTAACCCCCCAAAGATCAAAGTAAAAAAACATAAACGGATCGTCGATAACTCTGATTTAGAATCTTCGCCCTCAAACTCAACTTCCCCCATAAAGTCGATATCAATTAAAACTAGATCCAGTAAATCTCATTCTGATTCAGATAGTGAACTAGACAAACCGCTCGCAAAAATTATCAAAACTAGAAAACAGTACACTAAGAAACAGCCGGTCCCTAAAAATAACGCCCCAAAAAATTCCCTGAAAAATAAGCCATTGAAGAATCAACCGTCTTCAAGCTCAAAACAAGTCCGCAAATCTACTCGCCCTAAGAAACCTCTTTTAAACACTTTACGCGACGAGTCCGATATTGATGAAACTGCTGAAAACCACATTGAAAAAAATATTTGCTTCATTTGCAATAAAGTCTTGAACACAAATAACCTAATTGAAATAAACTCGCACATCGACTCTTGCTTAAACTCTCAAACTAATGACCAACAATTTCCCGATAGCCAACATCACTCCAATGCCCCTTCAACCCGCCACGACTCCCCTGAACCGGCTGAGTTTTTTGAATATGAATGGGCTGGTCAAACCAGAGTTAGAGCAACTGCCCTACTAGATGGCCCCATTTCTTCCGTTTTCAACTCTTACTCCAATTCTCCCCTTGAATCTAACGCCAACTCCCACCCAACATCCGCATCTAACCAAAACGCGCCTTTACTCAGCAATGACCCTGAAGTTGATATTGAAATTGATCTCAACGAAAACAACGACATTATCTATGGCCAGCCTCAATACACTCAAAAAGATCTTGATAAAGCGCTAAAAAAAATCAACTCGGATTCGAAAAAAACCCCTCCTTCAAAGAAAATTACCGCCTCGTCTTCCAACAACAAAACCAAACCCAACGACAATAACCAATTTTTATCGTCACTCTCCACATCGCAACTCTTGCTTATTATTGACTCTTTGAAATCTCAACTAAACGATCAATCTGACCTCATCCAGTCTTCCCCTAAATGTCTAGTTTGCCTATCCAACTTTTCTGTGCCTCTAACGTCCGTTCTTTGCTGGCACGTCCACTGCGAATCATGCTGGCTGAAAACACTAAGCGTAAAAAAATTATGTCCCCAGTGCAAACTCATCACACAGCCTAGCGACTTAAGACGGATTTATATCTGATCACTTACGATTTATCTTTTTTTTTTTTTTTTTTTAATTGATTTTTGTAACAATAAAATCGTTATATATAAAGAGTTCAATAACTTTACCCTATAAAACGAATTAAATTTTATTCAAATTCAAACTCAATGAATACATTATGACTTTGTTGCTCTTCTATAGTATATACAGTAGAAACAAAAATATCCAAACATCACGTAATAAAAGAATAGTTAGCAATGTAATGTATTTATTTATGATGTGTTTAGTAGGTAAAAAAATTATTGAATAGATTTTTTGCTCCACTTGGTTATGTATAAAGGCGCTTTAGGCGGATTCATAGGCCGTATTTTGCCTATTATATCTCTATCCTTAAACCCTTGGTCCATACTTCCGCAGATAGACCACATGATACCGAGGTAGCCACACGGGTCATTTCCGTCAATTGAGTACTTATCGTTGAGATAAATCGCTACTCTTAATGCCTCTTCTGGCGACTCGGTCCATTTGAGCAGCTGTTTGGCCCAGAACATCCTAATATATCCGTGCATCTTGCCGCTAATGACGAGCTCCTTTTGGCCGCTGTTCCAAACATGGACGTTTGTTTGCGCGTTTTCGAGTTCGCGTATACTGATAACATTCCTGGCATCGCCGCGGTGGTTATTGAGCGATTCTTGGGCCCAGGGCAAAGCGCCGCTGAAATTGTCATAATTTGGCTCGTGCATGCAAAAGTGTTCTGCTGTTTCCCTCCAGTGGAAAAGCTCGCCAATGAATGTTTGTAAGTTCTCATCGCTTTTCTTGAACCTTTTCATTGCCATGACTATCACTTTTTGCGCGCTGATCTGGCCTGTATGCAACCAGGGGGATAGGTTGCTCAGCGCCGTATAGTCAGCATTGTTGCGCAATGCGCTATACTCGCTGAACTTGGCCTTGAAAAAATGTTCGACTTCTTTCATTCCTGCGCTATACCCACCAATGAATTTAGTCTTATAGGCTGGTGTAGTTTCTTCTTGTTCTTCCGCTTCTTGTTTGTAACTCTCGACTATTTCCTTTGGATCATTATACTTGTGCTTTTCCAGCTCCTTA
The DNA here is from genome assembly GCA_001970855.1 of Smittium culicis. Lineage (NCBI taxonomy): Eukaryota > Fungi > Kickxellomycota > Harpellomycetes > Harpellales > Legeriomycetaceae > Smittium > Smittium culicis. The sequence goes on from LSSN01001319.1 coordinate 10,030, forward strand.
TACTCAACCAAGTACTCGTCGCTATACTTGGACAGCTGGGTCTTGACGCTTCTCCCTGTTCGCTTGTACACGTCTAGGATTTGGCAAGGAACTATATTGTGCGAATCACATACATAGAGTGATATCTTGTTATCCTCGCAATACTTTCTAGCTTGCTCGCGGTACTCCGCGCACTCGCGCAAAGGTGAATAGTCCATCACTATACAGTCCACGCTTTTGCTCTCAACAAAACCGCGGTAATCTCGCGTTATACTCAAATGCACATTCAATGACTTGCAAGCCTCGCCCATCTCCGCAAGGCCCTCTCTAATAAACGATCTTTGCCTGACATTCGCTTTCAGTTTCTCGGCCTCTATAGCTATATAAAATCTTGATTTCGTTTCGTAGGATTTAGTGTACCCGAATATGACGCTGTAGTTGTCAAACAATCGCTGATCTCTCCTCATTAAGTACAGCACATTTCTCTTGTGTATACACGAAGTTAGCTGCGTTATCCGTCTTTCCATGTCTATAAATTATTGTACGCTTTATTTAAAAATTGCTAGACTTCAAATAGTATAAGGTTTAAAGGTGTGAGCGTATATTGGCAAAACTAATCTGAATATGCGATAAAAGTCAGAGTGAATTAGCTAATATCTTCTTTTAGATCGACTGCAAGTTCGCCAAGCATAAAATTCCGCGCTATTTCCTATTATTTGCCATAATTACATGCCAAGATTTGCTTACGTCTTCTTTCGCGCCAAACGTTTTTTTTTTTTTACAAACAATATACCTATGCAGCAAATAAACATAAATTTGAACAGCTCGGAATCTAAAAGATGCTTGAAATCGCGTGAATGCCCTCAACCCCTCCGCAATTTAGTTCCAAATATGGTAGATTCTCCAACATCACTCATATTTTTTAACCAACTTGATTTTATTGGTGAACTGTGTTTATTGATTTTATCCAATATGTACATCAATTTAAAATCAAATAGAATCACAGCACTCTCTCATACCAAGCTCTTGATAGGACGCAAAAAATAAAATATATATGGGAGATTATTTCAAGGATCGGAACTTTTCCTAAAAAGTTTTTCCTACTTTGCAACATATTTTTATTTTATAATCTTAATAAAAATTATCGTCGAATGAATAATCTAATACAACCAATAACTTTACCTAATAAAATTAAGCAAATAGAATTTCAAAGAAAAAAAGTTCCGCTTATCCAAAGAATTTCCCATATAAATAAATGGAAAATATGGAAAATATGGTTCAGCTATGAGCATATTTATTTACAATTAACTAAATTAGAAATGTATTACACATTACTTATGTTCACATTTAGGCTTACATATATCGTATGAAAATATATACTAGAGATTGCCTCCACAGGATCCTATTATTTATTTTCCTTATAAACATATAATATAATACTGTACTCATAATCCACAAGATTAATTAACGCTCATAAAAAATACCAATTTACCGAAATTTCAGTCAAATTTTCTGAATTATATTGTTCATACAATACGTGACTTATTTTATAAAATCAACTACTCAAAATATTTTTTTTCTTTATTATACCTGAAGCAATGCTATTAGTATGTAATATCTGAATCATTAATAATATATTCTCGAGGATGTCTATAATAAGGTTCTTAATAAGATGCTATTTTTTCTTCGCTTCACCATTACCATTGGTTTAAAAATAATGAAAATTATACTATTATATTTTATTTTATTGATTGTTTTGGCAGTATATTGAATAATTTAATTTTTATATGAAATGCACACTGTTATAGTCTATACGATTTTAAACTAAAAGCGTCTTATGTTTCATTAATGAAAATATAAATATAAATTCGAGAGCGTGATGAGTCATTTTTCTTGCTCTTTTTGGCATATAAATTTACGCTTAACACTATTATCTTATAATATAAAGTAACTATTGTAATATTACTTTTAAATAAATAGGCGCCGAAAAAAATATACGAAAATAATAAAATATAGAGAATCTTTCATAATAAAAAAGCATATTTAGGCTATTTTAGTGTCTGGAAATTTTATGATCTTTTTTTAATATATAATACTTATATTCTGATGTAGCCATAATACACCCAATATTTTTTTTATGGATTTTTAGAATAATTTCTTGAGTAAATCTAAAATTAATATTAGTTTCCATATACATTTATAAATTTTTTAATGATTTCAATTACGATTTAGGTAGAATCAACACTTTATTTTAATAACATGGGATATTTCTTCGTGTATTCTTAAATTTTAAATTAAAACTAACTTAAATTATTCAATTATCTAACTAGCTAGTTTATTCACTATTTAATTCTAAGCTTTTAATTATCTGATAATATTGTCTCAAAAATTTTATTTCGTATTTATAAATTGTTTAACTAAACATTTTCAGTTATTAATTCAAGTTTCTGCTTTATACTACGGTGAAATTTTGTACTAACTCTCGAATAAAATTTAATATATTTATATTAATTATATCAATTATATCAATTATATCATTATTTAGAATCAAACTCTTATTCCCGTAAATCTAAATTTTGCTATATATATGTACCAAAACCATTATTTTAAGTTTGATTTTTTTTTTTTCGAACATCAATAAAAATTTTTAGTACCATTTAGTAGTATTATAATATCTAGCTTTAACTTATTTCTTTTTATTAATAACAAATATACTTTTTTTTTGCTCAAAAATTATTAACACTATAATAAAATATATACTATGTTTAAATCATTCCACTTTTGGACTGTAAATAATTAAATAGCCCTGGTTTATGTTTTCAAATTTGTTATTTTCTTATCTAAACACTTATATTGATATTCTATTAGTTAGAGACTAATTCATTACGCGACCTAATATGAATTATATTTATTTTATTCAAAGATATTAATAGCATCCTTTTATTTCTTTACATATACTTTTTGATCATTCGACTTTCTATAAATGAATATTATGAGTTTAGCACATAATTTGATTTGACAATTTGAATATTACACAATTTTATCCAAGCATTCAAGTCACTAATTATTTTTGGCATAATAAAATGGAATTTGAGTTAGAATTTTGAGCTTGTATTCAATTATTTGTATTTAAAATAGATAATTTGGTAAAGAAATCGATAATATAATTATTTTTCTTAATCAAATTAAAAATAATTTCATAAATAAAAATTTTGACATATAAAATATTATAAATTCAATATAAATTTCTCGTATTATTTTTCCCATTTCACTTTGGTGGTCTTTTATTACTTACAATTAAAATCAAGCATTTTTGATATTTTAAGATTTTTTTTAAATTTTTACAGTTAATATTTATAGTGTTTTTTATAACGCTGGAAATATAAGGTCGAATAGAGCTTTTTAATTTTTTGTTGTAGATTTTAAATTAAAAATTCGAATTTAATTATATATTTTATTATAAATTACTAATAAAACATTATTTGTAAAAAAAAAATTTTTATTATATCAAAAAGTCATATTAAAATTATAAATTCAATAATTGTGCATTTACGAGATCATTTCAAGGACTGAGAATTTTTCGATTTGAGTTTTCTCACTTATCATCATTAGTCGTATTTTTAAATAATTATCGATAATTTCATTAAATGACATTTTCCGATAACATCAGTATTTTTATTCTAAATCAGAAATATTTTTTCAGATTAAAATTGTTCTGCTTCTGTATAAATTATTGGTATATGTATATTTATTGAAATTACATCTATTATTTTAATAACAATTATAATTTAATTAAAAATTATATTTAAAATATTTTCTAATTTTATATTTGCTTTTTATATCGTTCAATAAAAAAAGTTAATTTATTATAATTGATTTTATACTCTGTCGGGATCATGTAAATGTTCTGATTTCATTAAAATTCATTTTGGTAATAATTATTTAAAATTTAGTTAATGGGGGGTTGCTTATTAAATTCAAAAACATATGTGTAATTTATTAGCTAAAAAATGAAATAAATCTATAGATTTTTATCACGTTTTTGATTTTAAAAACAATGAGATGGTATTAGATAGATAAGAGTGTACACAAGAATCAATTAAAACACAAGCTATAATACCGTTCAAATAATTGAATATCATGATTAAAAATAAATATTATGTATATTTACAAATTTTTTTTAAATTAGATAATTATTATTGAAATTGAATTAAATTGAATAATTTTTTATTAATCCCGAGTCTATTATATTTAATTTTTTTTATAAATACTACAAAAATCAATTTATTCGCTAGTTTGTATTAATTAAATTATCATAATAGATTATAATTAACTGCTTTTTTATAAATTATTTTCCTATAATAAATTCAATAGTTTTTTTTTGTTACTACAAAATAAATGTTTCTGTAAATAAAAATTAGCTTTAAAATTTTAATAATAAACATGTAACCAATTCAATATAGCAATATTTATTAATATATTAAATAAATATTCGTGTTTGTAAGTATTTATTATTTTTAAAACAGTTTTTTCTATTCTTTCTTACCATGATATAACAATTTAAAAAAAAGGTTATTGATTTTGTTCATCACAACTATTCGAAGTATATATTTTATATTGTTTTTTCTTTTATTTTTCTTGATATTTTTGAAATAAAATTAATCAATTTTTAATGGATTAAACACGTTTTTTCTGCAAATAATTCTTATAATTTAATCAGGTATATTATAAATATCATATTATAATCAATTTATTCATTTATTTGATAATTTTAGGCTCCTAAAATGTTTTTATACTAATAGTTAAACTGAAACTTAAAAAAAATACAAAAAATTTGAATCAAATAAATAGAAAAGTTTACTGTATTTATATTAAGTTTGACGACGTAAAATTTTTTTAATATTTTCAAACATATTTCAGACTTGAAAGAGATAAATAATAAGCGTCTGTAATTTCAGTTTTTTTATTTACTTGGTAATTTTGTTCGAATTCTTTATATTAAGTCGTTTATTCAATCCAGTTTTATTGATTCAAAGCAATTTAAAACTTAACACTCAACAATTTTATTGTGAAAACTTTCAGTGAAAAAATTTGACTTTTTCTCTATTTTTATATTTTTTTAGTTAACTTTAGATACTACCTCGAATATTTTTTTCATCGATAAAATCTCTATTTTAGTCTTGCATAGATATTTTTCAAAAACTTCAAAAAGATCCATAAAACATTACTAATATTTTTTAGCTGTAGTTTTTTTCTTAAAATACAATACTTGGTAGTATTTTTTTGACTAATTTAAAGATGGTTTATTATCATTATTATCATTATTATTATTAAACGTTTATTAGCTGAAAATATTTACGAAATAAATTTCGCTTATAATTTATTCTGGGTATATAAAACTGATTAGCTTGATAATTTTGAATGAAAAATGAAGATTAAGGTTAAAATGTGTGTTCATCTGATCTTTGTAATCTTTTTTAAATAGAAAAAGCCTTCTCTTGAAGAGATGAGAGAAAATATTTAGCATAACATAAATTTGAAATATTTTATGGGGTATGTTGAATATTTAAAAAAAAAAAAATTAGAATTTATCGGTTTTAGATAAATTAAAGATACGTATTTTTTGTAGTTATATAAATAAGTATTATATTATGAAATAAATTATGAGAATACTCGTAGAATGTTGATATTTTATTAGGTACACCACAAATAATCGGCCTTTAATTTCCAAGAAACACACAATTTTATCTTTCAAAAATATATTCGATATTTTTTCTTGAACTTTTTGCATTTTACTATTTTTAAATATAATATTAAACAAATACTAATTTAATCTAGTAAGAAAATAGCAAAAATTTTTAAAAAAAGTCGAATTATTCTTTAGATATTTTAATTTTTAATTAATAGTTTATATTGAATCAAAAAATTTCATGGCAAATGAATAATTTAAATATAAAATAACAAAAATTAAATAAATTTTGGTTTAGATTGATTCTAAAGTTGATAAAAGAAAAATAATCAAAGTTTTTTAAAGAATAATTTATGAAAAAAATAAAATATATGCATTATAGTTTATCTTTGAGTTATAAGACTAATATAAAGAAGTTTACATTAGTCCAATTAAAATATTTATAGTAAGATACCAAAGAAAATTCTTGATTTGATTAATATTGTATATTAAAATCAAAAATACATGTTTTAGGCATTTTAGTGAGATTTTTTGAATCTATAATTTATTAAAAGGTGGTATACAGTTATTTTTAAATTTAAATATTTCAGTAAATTTAGTTTTGCTTTCAATAATTTTATTCCCAAATTAAGGCTACAAGACTCTAATAGATTTTAAATAGTAATAAATCTACCGTAGCTGTATTATTTTAAGAGAGTTTTGGACTATTAAAAATATTTTTTAATAAGCTGCCGTCAATATAATCGCATAAATATACTTAAATGTAATTTTATATTCTTAAATATAATGCGAATAATAGCGATTTAATATTATATATCAGAGCCGGGAATAGATGTGCAATAAGCGTATCGAAGAATACTTTGTAAATTTAACTGTAATATATGTAATGAGTACAATGTTTTAACTAAATCCTTGTTTTAAAAGCTCTTTTTTATTCAAAAAACTGATCGATTTTTCAAGTTTTTTTTTTTTAGAGTAGCGAATTTTAATGATATATTGGCTAAGCAACAATTGGCATCAAAAGAGTAATAAGAAAAATAATTATTATCGAATCAAGTAAATTGATTTAATTTAGTATTTCCAATAATAGTTCTAATGGTTTAATTTTATATTTTTTGGGCATACATTTTATTAGAAGCTGGTGATTGGTTATAAGCTAGCGAAAAAAACATAGGATTCCCAACAAGTAAAAAGTCAACATTCCATATAATTGCTCACATTTTAATATACTAATTTTTTTAATTGTCATTTCAGTTTTGAAACAAGTTTTGTGGTTATGGTTGGCTAATTGAATCCAAGAAGCGAATAATATTTATATATTATAGCTTTAATTTTTTTGTATGCGTCTTGGCAATTGATATAAGATTAAATAGTTTAGAAATTCCTGCTGGCGAGGGAATTTTGATTGATTATTATTTTTATGGAGGGAATACTTAGATAAAGTTTATAAATAGTCCGAAGAAAATGCGAGCAATTTTTTTTTTTTTGATGAGTGACTTTAAGGCGCTATATATCATAAATTAAACTGATGAGTCAACATGGTCATACAAAATTTAAACTTTAGTTGGTATCAGGCGAGTTCGTTTTGTACATATTGCTTGCTGATAATAAAAGAATTTGAATTTGATTTAAAAGATTTTTCTTTATTTAAAAAATTGTTATCTGTCTAAAATATAATCTTTTGGTCTCTTTTTATACTTTAAGTATTCTAATTCTTCATTTCTCTAGTTTTAAGAATACTTAACACGCAAATTATAATACATGAAACACATTGATCTAACACTTATTTTTCCTTTGTAGAAAGAAAATATTAATGATTCACTCTTTTTAATAACACATTATATTTCATATACTGTAAGATAATTCGAATTCAAGTGTTTGTAGAAAGATTAGTAATTCTCAAATATAATTATACTGATCCCTTTCTACAAAGAATTATCCTTTTTATTGGTTTGACTTATATTTCCATCCAACGTTCCCGCACTCAAATGGGAATCCCCATGACGCTGGATATACTCGAAAAGCCTTGATATATGATAAGTATGTTCTTTTCCTTTTTCATTCTTCACTTTATATAGGTTATGTGTAATTTTTTCTTGAATTTCGTATGGGCCTTTATATCGTGGATCTGTCTTTGTACGTACAGACTTCTTCCTAATCTTATAATCTAATATCATAACTAGATCTCCTACTACAAAATGTGGTACACACGTTGCAGACACAGACTGTCTTTCGTTTTCAACTCTTGCTAGCAAATTCTCATCCAATTCTACATCCCTGGAGTTATGATCCGGTTTGTTAAT
>LSSN01001320.1:0-32706 GCA_001970855.1 Smittium culicis
AATCAAATCAAATCTCAAAAAGCACACTGCGAATTTTTGATTTCCTTTATAGCTATATCGCCACTGCACTCTATTTTAAATATTATATTAAAGCTTCGATAATTTTTTTGATATTGTTGTTTAAATGGTCTGGTATAAGATCCAAACCTTTTTTTGAGTAGCTAAAATCACTTTTATTTCTTGAGTTGTTCCTCCTTAGACATTATGGAGCCTTCTTTTATTGAATTTATCACCATTATACAATCTACCTCTAGCTCGTTACTTTTGTTTTCACGGGGCTTATTGAAGAGTTTAGAATATACCCATTTTCCACTCCTAGGTTAAGTGCTCGATGCTGATCCATCAATGTATTTTCAAAATGTACTATCATTTCTTTTGCTAAAATGAGTAAGAATGCCTAATATTTTTTTCGATGCAGTCTAGAATTAAAGGTATTACAGGCTATGTATTCCCATTAGAAATTATCTGAACTGCTGCAATTATTTTATCGTTAAATCCACTATAATATCCTTTCCTAGTTAGTTTAATAGATTTCATTATTTCGATAGCTTCCATTTAGGTACATTCATTGCGATACTTTTTTTTGAGGTCTAGATTGAGCGATTCATATTAACTCACCTCGCTGAAATTTGTATGTTTAACAGTCTCTGACCTTTTTCTTTTTAAAGAGGATGCAACTAAGTAATTATTTTCAAAGTCTGCAATATAGGTATACAGGTTGAAGTAGTGGTTAAAACTTCCAAACCAACGTCTGAGTTCCAGTGGTTTCCCTTCAAACTGAGGTGATTAAATATATTTTCAAGTTCTTGAAGAAGTTCCTTATATTCGTTTATGTATTGGTGATATGAGCCCCTTCTGCTTTTCCAAGAGGCCTTTTGTGGCCATTATCGTCTTCTTTTGAAGTTCAACAGAGCGTGTTGCTAAAATATTTTGACCACCAATTAATTCGAGCACCTTTTCGAGGAAATTTCTCTCATTGAAAAGAGTTTTATTATTTTTTTTATTGATTCCAATTCTTTCAAAGCACTTTGAATTTCAAGTCGAATTGCGTTCTTGACTTTAATTAATTCCTAGTTTTGATCACTTGCAGTTTGAATCGATTCAATCTATTCTCCTATCCGTTTTTATTTTATATACAATGCTCCTTCTCTAATCAACAGCAGTGAATCAATTTCTGGAAGTTTTTTCAAAAGTTCTTCAAACTTTTTTTTTTTTTTCTGGTTCTCAACTAATTTTAGATATTTTACAGTATAGGGATACTTATTTAATAAGAGAATAAACTGGTTTCTATCTATTATGACAATACTATTAATATAATAATAAATCTTTTATATTGTAATTAGACTTTTAATTAATGTTGGCTAAATATTTTAATTAGGGGTTAACTAACTAATATCTAACAAATGTGGACTTGAAGAAAATTAATCTGAATTTTTTAATGATAAATCAGGTTTTATTTTCCCACTTATTTTTTCTTAAAATTTCGTTTTTTAACCTTCGTACCATACTTTTGCAGTTTTTATACTTTTTACTGTGCAAATTTGTATTAATCTATTACAAAGTTTATAATATATCAAGAAATTTTAAATTTTATAAGAATTTTAATTATTTTTTAAAGGTGTATAATTTTCTTTGTAAAGTTAATTTTATAATTTATCATTTTAGCCACTTGAATGTAATAAAGGAACAATTTTTTTACCTATAAATATTTCCAGAATGAATAAAATAAAATAGAATAGAATATTATTTTTTATGATTTTACTTTGATTTCAAAATCAAATTTCAAAACTATTCCACATATTTACTTATAAATCATTCTATGATTGATTGATTGATTGATTCGTTTTCTTAACATTTTTATGTGCAATAAATTCATTTTGATCTATCAAATATAGCCAAATGTATTCAATAAAAGCACATTGATATCTATATTGATACATAGATTGGCTTATTTTAGAATAGCAGAAAAAAAACTATAAATATCTGACGAATCAGTATATTTGTTTTCATAAGGAGTGATGATCAGTAAAGGGTTAAATCTATACAATTTAAAATGTTTACATAATTTAGAGCTCTCAATTTATTAGATTAATATACAATGAACGGAAATCTTAATTATTTCCTGCTAGGTTTCAAAAAACCGAGGTTTTTTAAAAGTCTATTAGCTTGCTCATATTAATCTAATTTATTATTTAGATAAACCAAAGCTGGTCCATTACCCTGGAAAGAGTTTGAATAAAGCATATATGAATCTTGAATTTTTGGTTTGAATTGAATCGTGCAAAATTTTCAAATTTCAAAATTTATTTTAGATTGGTTAGAATTATATTTTAATACAGAGTATTTGTTTAATTAACCCTTTCCCGGGAGGTAGACTATTTTTGGCCCACGAGATATAGCTAACTGTGTTCAATAAAAATGCTTTAATTCTGCGGCTTTAAGAATTATTGGCTTACTGTTGAAAAATAGCAAATAGTAGTTTACTTTTAAATAATAAACGAATCATAAAATTGATTTTTTAAAAGAGTGTTGGGCTGGAAAGGGTTAAATCAATACACCAAATAAGGTTTGGAGTGAGGAAAATTTTAATAGAAAATATTCTGCTACTCAATAGAATCTCAGATATATAGCTAACTACACTCAAAAAAAAAAATAAATCCGATGCTTCAATAAATTTCGGTTTATTGTAAAACATTACCAAATGATTAAATTATCTATACATATAAAGCGAATAAATAAATTCGTTTATATAATGCGTGTTGTGCAGGAAAGAGCTAACCCTTTCACATCTACAATCTTTGAAAAAGTCAATTTATTGATTCGTTTATGATTTATAAGTACATTTATTTTTTTCTGTTAAATCACAATAAATAAATGATTGAAATAGACACGGAATTTAAGAATTTTAATTGAACGCTGTTGGGTATATTTTGTATTGAAAAATAGTCTACCGCCCGTAAAAGTGTTAACGGACCATTTCCAAAGAAGTTAAATTGTGAAATGACGTAAAATATTTGGTTACTAAAAAAATACCAAGATAAAGTTTCATACAAGCAATGGATCAGTAAAAAATTTGCTTATAATAATTATTTCCCATAAATGGATTGAATAACGAGTGGAGAACAAAATACTATACGGATCGTGGAAGCCAGAAGTTAAAGTTCATAATTGACAGCATTTTCGGTTTAGCATATGATTGGTTATATAAAATTTGTGGAAAATATTATTTACCGTGGCATATTAGTTTTATTTTGTTAGTAATTACGAACCAGGGAAAAAAAAATGCGCGTGCTCATAAACGAAGATTTTTTTCACTTATCGTTCTAGGGTATTATTCGTAAGATAAAAAATGGCCATATCTTATATTCATGCAATTATTATATTTTATAAGCAATAATAAGCCACATATTGCATGTCATCGGCATTAAATTATTGTGCTGAGTATTGAATGGAAAAGTTGTAGTTTCTAGGAAAGTTATGCAATTTCCGAGAGAGTTTAAATAGATTAGAAATTTATTATAACTGTGCCACAATAAATTTGATAGGCCAAGATACTCATATTCTATAATTTAAACTCTTGCATATACAGCGTATTGTTTTAAATCAAATAATTATAGTTAACTACGCCCCTTAAAGATAGCTTTTTCTAAGCTTAAAAATATATTGGCTTTCTTGAATAAGGCAAAAACTAATTAATTTGCTTACAAATCATAAGTGATTACATAAAATCAGCTATGTTAGATATCATTGGACAAGAAAGTGCAAAATTATGCAAAACAAAACATTGTGCAAAATATAATGCGAATAATATCTAGGTAAAAAATAAATAGAAATACGATTTTCGTGTAGTGATAACAAAAATTTAATTGCTAAATTGTATTAAATCTATTTTATTTATTGAGCGCGTATTTTGTTAATCGAAATTTCGAAATAGATTTTATAGCCGCTATTAAAAAATGTATATAAATATAGTCATAAAATCCTATTCTAATAAAAAACCATTAATCAAATAAACAGTAAAACGATTTATAAAAGACAACTATAATTTGTTCATCACTTTTTCACAAATCACTAAAAAAAATCAATTCAACAATGTCTTCAGTATCCAAAAATATCGCAAGTGCTTTATTCGCTTCAGAGCTAGGAGCTCCTTCAGAAGTCGTTAGCGCATATGAAGTCGATCTCGGAGAACTTCCAGAAACACAAGTCGAGATCGAGATGCTCGTATCTTCTGTAAACCCTCTCGATATACTAGTAATCACAGGAAATGCACCAATCCCATTAAACAACAAAGAGTTCAAGCTATCTGCCTCAGAGGAGAACCACGGGAAAAGCAGTATTAATTCTACTGTTTTGGGAACTGAGGGAGTTGGTCGCGTTACCAAAATAGGTGCAAAAGCTAAAAAAGCTACCAACGGAGACCTGGAAGTAGGAGACTACGTGATCCCATTTAATTTCGGAAATTATGGCTCATGGTCTACAAAAATTTACTTGGACCCTTCAAACCTTGTCGTTTTTAAGAATAGAGAAGGGATTACTGCAAGAGATCTTAGCTCAGTGAACATAAATATATCAACTGCGTATAGAATGATTCTTGATATCGAAAAACTAAATGCCGGCGATTACATCATCCAAAATGGCGCTAATAGTGGAGTTGGTAAGTATGTAATCCAACTGGCCAATGCCTGGGGATTCAAAACGATCAATGTAATAAGAGACAGATCCGACTTTGATAAAGTCGCTGATGAAATGAAAAAATTGGGGGCTGATATCGTTATCAAGGATACCGAACTCGATTCCAGTAGCACAAAAGACCTTTTAGGTTCATTATCATCACCAATCAGACTAGGACTGAACTTTGTCAACGGTTCGAATGCAGCAAAAATGGCAAGCCATTTGAGTCCAGGGAGTACTTTAGCTACTTATGGAATGGTTGCTAATGACCCTATCCCCATTTACCCAACAATGCTGTTACTGCAAAGAATAAAAATTGTAGGGTTCTCAATATTTGCATTCTATCATAATAACCCAATTGAGGAGAGAGTTAAAACTTGGGAGGATATTGTAAGCCTATTAAGAAGTAAAAAAGTCAAAGCCCAAGATTCTGAGCTTGTAGCTCTTTACGATGAACAAAACGACAATAAACATTATTCTTCAGAAAAAATGAAGGAATTAGCTCTTGGGGCAATCAATTCGTCTAAAAAAACCACATTATTATTAAATAAGGACTAAATTTATCTCCATATTGGAATATGAATTATTTTTAAGTTTTAAAATTTAAACTTTAATTTTATTGTATTTTAATCTCAATCACTTTATACTTTCAATGTTCATATGCTTCATTCAATAAATATTAGTAAAATCCACTTTCCACAATTTTAAATTACATAAAATAAGATGTCTAGCTACAACTTTCATTAAAGTGCATTAAAAAAACTCCATTATCTTAGCTTGATCAATTTATTTTTTATAAAAACCTTTAAGGCCTTTTTTTAAAATATTATTTTATTGCACATTTATCAATGATATAATTTCAAGTTTTAGTTGATATAACGTGGAGTATAAAAATTGTATATTTTAAATTATCTCTTCTCTAGATTTCTCAATAAAAATGGTCATTATTTCCTTTCTCAATGAGCTTTTTGCATAATCTTATATTTTGGTGTATATTTTCGAATATCTTCATGCTTTAATGTTTTTTTTGCATAAATTGGTAAATTAATGTTTTTTTTGCTATTTTAAAACTAATTTCCAGAAACAACTCGATTTGCATTATTTTTTTTGTTTACGAAGCCTGATTCAGCCTAGTTGAACATTGTGGGGGGGGGGGGGCGAGGAAGGCTATGCAAACTTTGAGCCAGCTTCGAGCTAGCACTGCCAATCAAAATTTTGAGCTGGAAACAGCCAAATTTTTGAACGGCATCCGCGTGTCCAGAATGCTTAAACTGAAAAGTATAAGTGATTTACCAGCACCCTTGAAACAATGCTCAGTGGATATATAGCTGATAGAGCGGCACAGGGGCGTAAGTTGAAAAAATATTTTTGAAATGTTTTTTAATAGTTTTTTTACTTTCAAGTAATGTTTAATTAACCTTCATAGATAAAAAAAAATGAAGCTTTGTAATTATTATACATATTATTATTGTTAAACGACGGAAAAAAAAAAGATCTTTTCGAATTCGATTTTGTTTTAGCGAGCTTGTTTTCATGACTGCTTTTAATTTCAGTCGTTCTAGTATACTTGAATTAATGCTTGTGTCTAGCATTCTGGTGGGTAAGATATATTTAAATTACTTTATGCGCACAGCTTGGTAGGCTACAATAATTATTTGTTTGTGTTTAGGGTATTAGCATTTTTATGATTTGTACCATCATTGCTATTTTTTCCTAGATTGATTTTATTATACTATAGAGTCTAGTATGTTATCATACTAATAAAACTACACGTTTGATTCCTTTCTGGAGCTACCGCTTTTAATTTGAAATAAAATCATAATAGGATAAGCCGTAGTATATATAATTTTTATTGGTTGTTTTATAATTAATAGCAAATCAATTATTAAAAATATAAATTGATTTATTATCTTGTCAATTGGTTGGATAATTTTAGCAGTTCAAAAAGAGTCAATCGCCTTTGAAAGGATTAAAAATAAAATCAGGCCTTTTTGGTTTGGAACATAAATAGGTTAAAGCCAGGATTTTTTTTCCCCTTTAAAGTTTCATGCTATGAGCTAGTTTTAAAACTTCACTGTTTTATTGTCCAGCGAATAAGTGGTATATAATGTTATTAACCTAAAAAACTTCTGTCATTTTTGACTGTTCTTCGTGGCATTCAAGAGATAGCTAGCGGCTATTCATAAAGACTTTATTTAATAATTAATAGCAGGTTAAAGGCCAAAGACAGATAAAAGAGACTTGTAAAAAGATACCACTTTGTTTATGTGATAAACCAAGCGGATATTCAAACTAATTGAATTTCATGAAACATTAAAGCGAGGTTGAAGTCTCATTTGGTGTGATATTAACCATTTAATTAAGGTTGGGGGGAAATAAAAAAACATCAGCGTAATGAATTTAAACCTATTCCTTTAAAGGTAAACAATCTAAATAAAATCAGATACTATGCCACTAGCGATTGGGTTTATTTTCCTTATTTGGGTTATATTTTTTCTATTCAGAATTTAATAGATCTTGATGCTATAAAAATATGCGAAGAATTGGGTTTCTAACTGTTTTCGCTTAAAAATAAATGTATAGATCAGAAGAATATATGTAACGGCAAAAAAATTTTTTAGTAGCAAATATATTGCGCACAGAGATTGTAATTAGTAAATATTGGCATTTATTTTTTAAAAGAGTCAAGTGTAGTTGTAAGTGTAATTTATCAACAATAAAATAAAGGGCTTGAATAAAAATAAGCTGGAACTTTTTCAAGCCAATCCAATCCAAGTAACAAATCTATAAATCTATAATAAGTAAAATGTTTTGGGTTGTGCTCTGTAAAAGTCACGAGGAAAAAAAATTCAAAATTACATGCGACCATGGCCAATCATACCAAAATATTAAGGGCAAGTACCTGTAATCTAGCACTATTTTTTTTTTTTAAAATAAAAAAGTAAAAATCTTAAACTGGTCACTAAATTTTGGTTTGTAGAGCATTTTTCGCATCAGTAATAAAGATGAGTTCTTTTCTATTCATCAATTTATAGCAAAAAAAATAAAAAACAAAAATCTGATGATTAGGCAAGATCATCAGCTATAACGAGCAGAAAGGGCGTTTACGCATAAATAATTCAATTGTGTATTAAAGATATTATTTGATTTTATTGATTCGGCCATATTAACAAAAAAGTGGTTGGGCTGATTTCCTGCATAATCAGTTAATTATTGTGTTGGGTAAAGTAGGCGTAGCTTTTTTGTTTTTGATCCTGTTGGGTAAAATAGGTATAGCTTATTTGTATTGATTTTGTCGGGCCATAAAATAAAATTGTGAGATTAAACTAAATAGTAAAATAGCAGCAATTTTCAAGTAACTGAATTGATACTTTTATTGATGAAAAAATCCAAGTATAATCCTTATTTTCTACTATCACTGTTTCTTATAGTCTAGCAAAAGCAGGCTTATGTGAACTACTTATCGGTCAAATTTAAAGCGAAATAGCTTAGATTGCTTAGATACACGACATTATCAAATATTTTTTAAGTAATAATTTGTAAAAATGAGATAGTAATACCTTACCAATGCATAGTATTTTTGAAGGATACGTATCATATTGAGCTGTATATGAAAAATTGCAATGGCAGGAACCTAAAAATAAATGATTTTCAAGCTGAATAGTTTATCACAAATGCACATGACCTCGATTTAGCGATGTGAGGCTGATTATGTGTAAATCAGATTCGGAATAAGGTCCGGAGTTATACAATACTGATGGCTAATTAAAGCCAAAAAATTCTTTTGAGCAAAGAACCAATAGTCATATCGAAATACAATAACGCCAAGGAGTTTTTTTTTTTTTTTTAGTAAATAGCGCTTTGCTTATCTATACACTACGCTATTGTTTTTTCTACCACTATACTTATATTCTTAATAAACAGATTATATTAGACCAATTTTTTTTTTACCATTATGAAATATCTATATAAAATAAAGGATAGTGCATAAAAAAAATCAATATCTATCGAACGAAAACCATATTTTTGCGTGTGAATTTATTGTTGTAACCTATAAAATACTCAAACCAACTTGTCCATAAAACTATTTAAATCATGATGAACTTATTTGGAGATTTTATCGCCGTGCTTAATGCAGATGGCTTCAAGGACGAGATTCATCAGCAGTTATGTCACCAGATTCAGGACTATAGTGCAGGGAAGATTTCTATGCGCAGTATAGATGTGGAAAATCTCATCAAGTATAAAGGCAATGCAAGAATCAAGAGTTTGCTCAAATCAGCAGGGTTGAAAATCCAGGGTGATCAACTTTACGACCAGAGTCAGCTAAAGTTAATGAAGCAGTAGAATTTAAGATAGAGAAACAAAATTTTTATTAAAAGGATTAATAGAGAAATAAAAATGAATAAAAATAAAAATAAAAAAAATTATTGCAGAAATTTTTTAATATTGGCACTTTAATATTTTATTGAATCAAAACTAATTAGCTAGCTTAGAATTTTAAGCTAAAGAGAAGCTATTCGGATGAAAAGGAAAGATTCTGAGATAATTTTTAGCCAGTTTACTGAATTTTCCACAACTTCTAAATCCATTAAATGATTGCAGTTCTTTTTATCGAGGAGGCATTTAATAGTGTGTAGTGCTAAAACGCATAAAATAACAAAAAGTTTATATTTTTTACAAAGAATATTTTTAGCAACCAATAAAAAAAAACTTTTTTTTTTTAAAGCAAATACAAATTTCAACGTGAAATGGATAAATGTAAAAAAAAAAAAAGAGGTATAGATTTAATTCAGGAATTTTCATTAGCATTTATTAGAATGATTGGAACAATACTATCGAGTGACAACAAAGTGCTCTATTCGCTAAAAATCTCGTAGACAGTACATATGAAAAATAGCAAATGTACTCAGCGGTTAGTGCTAACAAAAATTGAGAAAATTGAAAAATTTTTTTTTTATAAAGGCGCTGGTTTATTAAAGGCTATGTAACAAATAGCACAAAAGAAATAATATTTTTCAAGAATACTGTGAATCAGGCCTAAAATTACTATTTCGCGTATATAGATATACAGGGTATATTTTAACATGCGAGATTAATTTTTGTTAATTCACAAAGTTACCTACTAGATTGAACGTTTGAATATATTTAGGTTATAGATTCTCGTATATTTTCTTGTAAAGATACGGATATTTGGATACAGGATGGAGTGACGAGCAACAAAATCAAAAAGCAAATTCTCTCCAGTTTTACGAAGTTTGCGTAATAAATATATAAACTAGACTTGAACCAAATGTAAAAGGTCAATAATAATGGTTTTAAAGCTTTTAAGTACTTTAATTGCAAATAAACCGACGATCTTTTAATTAAACTAGGCACTTCTTATGAAAATCAAAATTCTAAATAAATACAATAAATTCGTTATATCACAGCCTAGCTGTGGGATAAACAGTTCCTACCAGCTATGAGCTTTTAACTAATAAAAAAATAAAGTTGCTGAAAAGCAAGTAAATGTATCGAGAGAATACATAAACGCAACAAATTTGCCCCCAATGAAATAGTCGTAGGTATCTATAGTGGTGCGAATAAGTTTATATAAAAATAAGAGCATTAAGGCACAGTTGGATATTACTGGACATGATCTTCGGATAATTGATATCATCGGCTAGTGTATTTCGGAACTTTTTGTTTCCTTTTTAGCGGTTACACTTTGGAATGTTTATTGCTAAACAAAAGGTAAGGCACTTTCATTGGCTGTTTGTATTTATTTCAGTTATAAAGGCTGTAAAGTAGTAGCAATAAAATGACGCAGAGGTCAAGGTTTTAGGTTTTTTGCCATAACACTTTGAACTGATTGGCCAGGGTATTAGAGTTGATAGAATGCAGATCTTTTAAATTATTAGTATTTCAACATGATGAGATTCCTTTAATAGGCGAAAGCAGTTTTATATTTAGATTCATAAATCTCTGGCTCGCTTACATTTTATTAGCACTGCTATGAATTGCTGATGGGCAAATTAAAAATTAATTACAGGATGGTAGTGTATAATCCTTTATAAAAAAAACATTCATTGTTTTATGCGAGTCTATCACTGCTCATTCTGCTAGCCTAAGAGTGGATAACTCGATCAAAAACATAAAGTTATTTGAGGCTTAGAATGTAACAATGAATGGATCCTTATATTATTATTACAATTTAAATAGTATATTGTGGAAAAAATTAAAAGAGCGGTTAAATATATGGGAGATTCTTTTGAATATCAGACTATTTTCTACTAAAATTTTCCTTCACTTCAAATTTTATTTGGAGTTTTAATTAAATTACAAAACTTTATAAAATGGCAGATTCTTTATGAAGAGAGCACTTTTACGTATAAACAGTTACAGCGCTTGAAATTTCATATTTAATTTTTATCCAGTAATTGAAATCTAGTATTTTTTTTAGCAAAAATACTTTCAGAATTAGAATTATAATGGAAATGTCTTTTCATTAACTGATAATAACATTTTCTAATAATGAGTGCCCAAGCCAATAACATTAAATCTCAACAAAGTGCACTCTTCGTTTAGAATCCCCCAAATGGATAAAATAGTTTTGACCAATAAAAACCACATATTTATGATTTGCAAATAAAATTCTTTGGAAAAAAAGTTCCTCTCATCCTAAAAATCTCCGAAATTCCGAGTTTATAAAGATACATGTTCCTTTTTTTTTTTTTGGACTTTAAGAACATTTTTATCTTATCATGCATAAGGAGACAGCTGCATTTAGCAGAGTATTTTTTTAGCAGGCTAAACCACTAGCTGAAACGAGTTAATAATAGTGACTATCTAGTATAGTACAAGTATCTACATTTTATTGTATCGCTAAAAGAAGAAAATAAGGGCTATTTAGTAAAAGAATAGTTGAACAAGGTCCGCTTAAAATTATTGCCCATAATTCAGAAAATGGTGCAATTTTGATTTAATTCACGCTAATGCTTGAAATGGATAAATTACGTGTTGTATATATTCGGCTATTTTTATCCAATTTGTTGATTTTGGATGTATTTATTGGCTTACTCCAAACTACCTTTAATCAAAAATCCAAAATCCAAAAATGAAATTTAGCGAGTATACATTTTATTTAGCGGGATATTCTATATTGGTGCAGCTCTTAGCTCGTAATATTTTTATTCAAATATTTAATTTTCCCGAATTCAAATCTATTATAGTTACCAATAAATTTATCGCTAATTTGATTTACAAAAAACGTCTATTATAAAAAAAAAAAAAGCAATCACACAAATTAGCAATTTTATAGGAGTAATTAAAGTTCGGATATTTTCGCGAACAAAATAAATCGGGTATACTGAAAATCCGGTATTATTTTGGAATTGTAAAAAGAAAAAAACGCGAGTGTATAAAAGTATATACGATCTATTATTGTTATCGTACCAATAAAAATTCCGCGATAAAAATAAAAGCTATTTAAAGTTTATAAATAATCACACTGAAAAGGCTCAGTCTATAAAATAAAATTATATATATCTAGGAAATTTCGAATTTAAAATAACGTTCTATTCATACTATTCTTAATATTCAATAATACATTAAAACCCGCTTATTTATATTATATCAACTATACGCTGTATTAATCGAAACATGCCAATAAACGAAGAAAGTGATGTTGCAACTGCTGTTTTTACCTCTGAGCTAGGTCTTCCATCTAAGGTTGTTAGGTAACTAAGCCCCACTATTAAATTAATACTCACTAATACATCGAAACATCTATAACTTGTACACTCTTGTCATTTTTATTATAAATCTATACCATGCGTTTTATTTATTTATTTATCTATTTATTATTATTAGTGTTCACGAAATTGAACTTGGTCCCCTTCCAGAAGATCAAGTAGCTATTGATATGCTAGCATCTTCAATCAACCCCGTTGATAAACTAACAATTGAAGGCGGCTCACCTGTTCCATTAAACAACATAAGCTTCAAGCTATCCAAGAAAAATAATTCTACAGAAAACGAAACTATTGTTTCAACAATGTTGGGCCTAGAAGGTGTTGGGCGCGTGGTAAAAATAGGTTCTAATGCCAAGAAAGCAATTAATGGGGACCTGGAAGTAGGCGACTATGTAATTCCGTTTAGCTTTGGAAAGTTCGGCTCGTGGTCTACCAGGATACATCTAAGCCCATCGGATCTTGTTGTTTTTAAAAAAGATGATAGAATTAATGCAAGTGACCTTTGCTCAGTCAACATAAATATTTCGACCGCTTACAGAATGCTCCTCGATATCGAAAAACTAAATGCTGGCGACTATGTCATCCAAAACGGCGCTAACAGTAGCGTTGGCAAGTACGTAATCCAACTGGCCAATATTTGGGGGTTCAAAACAATCAACATAATAAGAGACAGGCTAGATTTCGAAAAGGATGTTAGTGATATGAAAAAATTGGGTGCTGATATCGTCATCAAGGATACTGAGCTCGATTCCAGCACCACAAAAGATCTGTTGGGTTCATTATCATCACCAATCAGACTAGGACTCAATTTCGTCAACGGACCAAATGCCGCTAAAATGGCAAACTATCTAAGCCACGGCGCCACATTCGCCACTTACGGCACGATCGTCAATGAACCCATCCCCATTTATCCAAACTTGTTCTTGCTCCAAAGGCTCAAGTTTATTGGTTTCTCATTGTTCGAGTTTTACTACGGCAATCCAAAAGAAGAATGGGTAAAAACTTGGATAAGTATCGTCGACCTTTTGAAAAGTAAAAAACTCAAACCCCAAGATTCTCAGCACACCGTTCTATACGATTTATCAGCTAGCAATAAACACTTCGATACTGAAAAGTTCAGAAATTCCGTCTTATACGCTATTAACTCGAAACAAAAAACTTTGCTAATCTTGAATAAAGACTGATTTATTTATATTTATATTTATATTTATATTTTTGTCTTTTTTTTTTTATATACTAGTTGTATTGAATATTCATTTAATAATACTGGCCTTCAGTTTTTTTCTTTTAATGCGCTTTTTTTTATAATTATTTTACTTTTACGCTCCCCTCAACCCCTTCCCTCCCCCCCCTTTTTTTTGTATAGATAATTTTAAAGCGCCATTATTTTTCTATTTCCAAACAATTTTTTTTTTAAAATTAAATAAGGCCAAAATATCTACAGTTCATTATTTATGAATTCCATACAATTATACTTTTTTTTTTTTTTTTCATATTCAATTAAAACAGCATCGATATTAAAATCATTCTCTTTAAATTTAAATCCATCTGTTATTTAAAAAAATATATTTTATTATTTTTCCTAATAGTATGAGATTGTTTTTTTTTTAAAAGGTTATTGCTACTTTTTTCCAAAAAACTTTTTTTTTACCGTATCCAGATTCTCGTTTCCAGTTTCATAAGGACTATTTAGAAAATTGAAGATAATTAAACTGCATCAATTCAGTAGATGCTTTAATACCTAAAACCATTTATCAATTAGAATTCTTTGAAAAAATAATAATAACCGCCGCCTTGATCTCAAAAAAGCCCATATGCAGCACATTTTATCGAGCCTGTTTGCAGATCTTTTATAACTGTGATATTTGTCAATAACGAAATAAAAAATTTCCGTTCTGCTAATGTTATTTATTTACAACAGGCGTCTATCCAAGCATCAACGTGTATACGGTTGATGTCTTTATTTCTTTTTTTTTTTTTTTTAAAAAAAAGCGTATCTGAAGAATACAAATTTAATATTTAACTGGGCTTGCATGTAATTTAGACAAAGCACCTATATAGTTATAACAAGTAAAAAAATATAAACTTTGGAAATTAAACTAAAATGAAATGAAAAGAATAAAATCAAAATTTTCAAAAGATAAAGTAAAAGGTAGACACGAGTAGGGTTATAAAATCGATGAATAATAAATATCTATCTTTTTTTAGTTTTAATTTGTTCAGCTTGAAGATGATAAGCAACGGTTAATCAAAATGTTAAGCTTTTTAAATTTAGTATTAGATCAAATATTATTTATCAGCTGTGATTGAAAGATAAATAAATGGGATTAATATTGGAAATAATGAATGCTTAATTAAACTGTAAAAATTAACCTTTTTATAAAAGATATTTAAGTGAATAGTAAATGTATAAGTTATAAGATATAAAGGAGTAATAAAAAAATTGAAGCAAGTTCGGTAAAGCCCAGTCCAAGGAAAGTGTTGGTTAGTATTTAGGCGAGTAGGGCGACTTTAAAATATTTTTTGTTCGAGGTGTCTTTTTTCGTTTTTCTATAGGAGAATGGCAAGATTAGGGATGAATGTTACAAAAAAAAATTATTTAAAAGTTAGCATAACTAGTAGGGAAATATAAAAAAAGAGGGGAGGGGGCTGAAACTTACAACATGCATGTACATTGATTTTTGAATCCTCCCTAAGTAGTTATTTTTAAAAAAAAAAGGTTAGAAAATAATAAATAGTTTTTTTTTTTATAGTTTAAAAAAGATTCAAAGGATAAAGTGACAGTTACTGAGATCGTTTTCTCCAATTTTATTAAAAACCATAGTGCAGTTATCATCTTCTTTTTTATAAAGAGTATCATCTGATCTAGAATTATCAGATTCGAATTTTGAGTTGGTTATGAATTCTTTAGTATTGTTTTTGAGCAAATCAAAAGAGTTTAAATTTAGACAGTTTTCAGGCTTGATGGAGTTTAGAATACTGTTTTTGAATGAATTTTTCATAAATGCTAAAGCAGAGAATAAGTAGTGTTCATAAGGAATCCATTGAGGAAAAAATACTTTCAAGTTGTAAAAACCAGTATTAGGATCGATTAAGGGGTGCGTTACTTTAGTCATAAAGTAAATTTCTGGGGCAACGTATGGATAACTATTTGGATAATAAAATAGAACGATTGAGAAACGATTTTTTTTTTTGTAGATTTTTTTGAGTTATAGAAGGAAGAAAGATGGTATATTTTAGCTAAATTTATAAAAAAAGAAAAAAGCTTACTCATTCGGGAATACTATTTTAAATTTGAAGACGCCTTGGTTCCAAAAGCCATGATAAAGAAATAAGCATCCATACCAAACTAAAAGTAAAATGTAAATAATAAAGATATAATTCAGGGTAAATGAATTTTTTAAAAAGGAAAAAAAAATTTACCGCTTATTGAGTCAAACGAGGGCAGTACATAAACACCAGAAGGGCAAGAATTCGGCTCACCGAGATTAATCCTAAAAAAATTATATTAAAAACAAGTAAAAAAAAAGATAAAGTATAGTATAGTATAGAATAGTATTTATTAATGGAGGTAGAAGGGTAATACATTTCTAGCTTAATCATATAGTGTCGGATATTATATGCTATATCGTTTGTGTTATTTCTTTTTATAGGGCGGTTACTTTCTTCGTAAGAGCCTTTAGGTCTTTTAGAGTCGCTTTGTAAAGAGACATTTTGAGTATTTTGATCGTGAGTTTTGAAAGGTTTAGGGATAGTAAATGAAGAGTTTGAGTCAGGGAAGTTCTTAGGGGAGGAAATACTAGGGCTGGAAATACCAGTATTTTCATGGAAGTATGAATCAGGTTGATCAGGTTGGTAAGATTGTAGAAACTTTTTTTTTAGCTGGAGAGAGGGAGATTGAGGGAATTTTGGAGATTTAAGTTCTTCTGGGGGTATTGGTTTAAGCAAAGTATTTAAACGAATTTTTGAAAGCTCGACTTTTTTATTGTGTATTTTAGATTTATCCTATAAAAAAAACGAGGATAAAAGTTAGAGTTATTGACAGACTAATTTTCTAAAAAAGTAAAGTACAAAAAACTGACTCTTGTTGGGTTCATTTTCAGCGATATTTGATCTGGGGAGTAGAAATCGAATTAAAAGGGTATCGGAGGGGGCGAGAGTTTTTAACGTATTCTATAATAAATTTATTCCGGAATAAAGGGAAGGATTGTTTACGGATAACTTTTAGAGGCTAGAGTATATATTCAAGCGTTTCGAGGTATAAATGAGTGTATAGTATCTTATTGTTCTGGGCTTAAAAAAACAGCCATAGAGTATAAGATTGAAGAAGCCTAAAAAAATAATACTAGTCAGAAATATGAAATGTCAAAAAAAATTTAAAAATTGAGTTGTTTGAGTGAAGAGCTGTTAAAAAATAAGTGTATGATTGTGGGTAAAAGATTCCCAAATGGCGAATTCCTTAGTGGCTTTTTTTTTTTGATTTACATTTAAATCAAACTTAAATTCCAAAATAGAAATAAGCCTGACCAGTAATGTTTCGCTATATCTATCTGTCAGTTTGAGCTAGCCAATAAATGTACGTTATTCTAAAAATAGGTACTGTATTTGGTTTGGCTATGATTATTGGCCAATCTTGTTATTTTCATGTAATTTCAGCTATTTTATTGCCTGTAGTTTTATCTCAATATTTAAATGCAGTCCAAATTTGATTTTATTATGGATCCAGGGCCAGCTTTAATTCGCGTTAATTGCAGTGTAGGCTATTAATTAGGGTTACAGCTAAACAAACTAAAAAAATGCAGATTACTCTTACACGCCACATCAAAAAACCATACTGTAAAAATCTATATTCTTTTCTTTTATGACTGTTGTTGCCTGTATACAATAAATAGCATGTTAGTGCTCCTGCACGATGACTACTAGCAGCTAAACTGTCTCTTTTTCTGTATAATGGATAGACTGCAGCGTAGGAGAAAGGTGCCAGCCTCAACTGCATAAAGCTCGATGTATAAGTTGTATTGTATATGAAGCGAAAGGGCCGAGTGGATCAAAGTTTAATAGCTATAAAAGCGCTATTGGACCCTAAAGAACATCGATTGATTATAGGCTAAAAACTTTGATCTTTACTAGCTATAAAAAATATTACTTTTAGAGTAGATTTTTTTTTAGCTTTTTGTGAAGCAATTAACACGAGGCATAGCCATCCAATAATCGCGGGTTTAGTATCGTAGTTTATTGCAGATATAAATATTAGTCCACAGTATACTCCCCAGATTAAAGTTTTGATATATCCCTTTTTTTAAATAAGTATGTTTAGACCAAACCCCCTTTTCAAATTTACTGCGATCAACAGGTTCTACTCTAAAAACGTCATCAGCGTGCTAAGAGAACGCAAGCTTATTGACAACATAACCTCGTAAGTTTCTACCCCCCCCCCCATCCCATATCTTAGTGCTCCATCATTTCCCAAATAATAGAACTTCCTTATATCCTCTAACTTTAAACCCTTGTAATTTTAATCCAGAAAAGATCTCGAAAAAAAATGTGAAAACCCGATCACCGTTTATTTGGGCGTAGATCCAACTGCCCCAAGCATGCATCTAGGAAACTTGATCGCCATTGTCAATTTGATTCATTTTCATTTAGCCGGGCATCAAGTCATATCTTTGGTAATGCCATATTTATTCAATATTTTATTTTACGCACAATCTATAAAACCACTATCTATAATTTTTGCTTTTATTATTTACTTTGACCTAGGTTGGCGGTGCCACAGGCTCTATAGGCGATCCAAGTGGCAGAAAAAGCGAAAGAGCCATAATGGAGCAAGAAAAGCTAAACCTGAACATTCAAAACCTTCAGAATCAAATGAAAGAGCTGTTCAATAGTGCCGCCAAATATTCTCAAAAGTACAAAGACTCCTCTGCTTCTTCAAGCAAAAATACCGATATTAAGCCCGTTCTTTTTCTAAACAACATTGATTGGTATGCAGATATGAATATTTTACGTTTTTTAAGAACAGTCGGCCGAGTTTCTCGAGTTAAACAAATGCTTGCGCGCGAAAGTGTAAAAGCCCGAATGTTACCAGAAGAAAGCGGCATATCATTTACAGAATTCACTTATCAGCTTTTACAAGCATACGATTTTTACTACCTTAATAAAAATCACAACTGCTCCCTACAGATAGGAGGTTCTGACCAATGGGGTAACATAACTGCTGGAATCGATCTAATTAATAAACTAAAAAATCTAGATTCGACTATGCAAAAAAGTCAGCTCAACCCTATATCCAATTCTTCTCAAACAACCCCCGTTTCCACAATATCTGAACAAAATGGCGTTTATGGACTAACTATACCTCTACTTCTTTCTTCTACTGGCGAAAAATATGGGAAATCGGCTGGAAACGCTGTTTGGCTAGACCCAAATCTTACCTCGCCATACCAATTATACCAACATTTCATGAAAACCCCTGACGCTGACGTTGAAAAACTTCTTCTCTATTTTACCCTCGTTCCAAAACAAAAAATTTTCGAAACAATGGCCGAGCACATAGTAAGCCCAGCTTTTTATTATTAAACATTCCAATTATATTTTCTTCTAGCATTTTCCTTCCTCTTTATTCAAATATAAGAATTTGTACTTTTTTTTAAACTTTATTTCCACCGCCACCCCCCCCCCCATTCCATCTGTTCTGCCCTCCTTGGCTTAATTGGTATATTTTTATCATTAAAAAAAAAAAAATTCTAATTAGACTAAGCCTGAAAGAAAAATAGCCCAAACTTTACTTGCAGAAGAAGTAACCGAATTGGTACATGGATGTAATAACCAAGATTTTTTTTTTTTTTTTTTGATATTCAAATTTTACTCATCTGTAAAAATTTTTTTATTCGTTTTCTATCTAATTGTTTAATATTAATTATTTGTTTTTTCAATAGCTGAAAGTGTACATAAAGCTCAGCTAATAACAAACTATTTATTTGGCTCCAGTGAAACACGAACTAGTAATATCGATAGTAAAACCTTGGATTTTCCCTCTGAATATTTGACCTCTGCTCTTAAAGGCGACCCTATTTTAGTCAACATTTCACACTCTCAGCTATCAAACTCTAAAATAACTGATCTTTCTGTGATATCTAAAGCATGCAGTTCAAAATGTACCTATTTATTTAACTTGATTTTATTTTTTATAAACATCTTTCTACTTTTTAACCTTCAACCTGTTTAACTATATATTTCTCATTTTTTCATTTCACATAATTTCCCCCCCCTTTTTCCTCTATAGCTGAAGCTTCGAGGCTTATTAAGAACGGTGGCTTATATTGGAATAATTCAAAAGTTCTAGATAATAAGTGGTCTCCAGATCCTAATTCCGATTTCCTTGGTGATCCTAAGATCTCAATTCTACGCGTAGGAAAATCTAAATTCTTTGTTTTAAATTTAGTTTGATCATTTGTGTATCTAAATTTTAAAAAATTCTATACATTTGAGTATGTTATTTTAATATCTTTTTTTTTTTCTGGAGGTTTACAATTCATAATAGGCCCTTTAATCTTTTTCTTATTTTTCTTTATTTTTTAAAAACCAACTTTGTGTTTATCATAATTTATATTAAAAAAATACTTTAAATATTGTCCTAATTTAAAATCTTTTATTTTATTTTTTGCTATTTTTTCTGGACCCAAATGTTGAATATATTGTAAATATTCAAAATACCTAGTAAATTTTAATCCTTTAAATTGCTTAAATTCTAAATTTTGTTCAAACGTACTTGGTTAGTAAAATTTCTCCCTCACATAGGCTCATTGAAATATTATATCGAATTACAAAGCCATCATGGATTACAGTTATATTTGGTTTTTGTTTCTATTATTTTGTCAGGTTTTGATCTTTTCATGGTGCAATTTTTGGCTCAAATAATGTTTGCGATTGAAGTTGGCCAATAATCAACACTTCTTTCCAAATTATATTACTATTGCGTATTTAAACCAATTATACTTCTTGATGTAGTGTACAGAATTTTCCAATTTATCAAAAACAGAATTCTTTATTATCATTTTTTTCTGTCTATAATAGAAAGGCTTAAAATCAATGAATTGGTGATAATTCTTATAAATCCTGATATTTACTTTAACTTTTTACTTTAAACATTCCCCTTGATTACAAATAAACAATAAGAAACCCCTGTTCTAAATAATACTTCGTTCATAACTACTCCTTCCACTTTTTTCAATATCGAAGCTACCATCTATCCCTACATTAATACTCATTTTTGCTTATTGATTATTTATTAATGTGTTTACCTTGACCAGATACTAATACTTTTTTTATCTTTTTCTTTTTTCTATTTAAAAATTACAAGCCAATAACTCCTCAACTTGTTATATCCCCCTTACGTTTTAATCGATCTGCTCATAAATTATGCGCTTTACTTATTGCTTGATTCTAAGCTCTCTTGCTTTTAGCATTAAAGCCGAATCTCTCTCAAAGAAAAGCTATGTTGAACATAAAACTTACTCTCAAAATTTAAAAAAGCTAAAGCCATCAAAAGATGGAATTTCAAAAAATAATATGGCCCAAGAACAAATTCTAAACAAAATTCATCAAAATAAGAATCCTTCAAAACATCCACTACCAGATATTAACGAATCCGAAATCAACCGCTACCCTAATCCTATCGAAAACTCCTATATTCAATCAATCAAAATTAACACCTTAACTTACTCAGAACAGTGCGATAAAAATGATAATAACATAGACAATAAAAATACTCTTCAAACTCCTGTCGATAATCCTTTAGAGGTAAACCAATTACCCGATTTAAACGAAAAAAAACCTAATTTAAAGCGAAAAGACTCGCAAAAATCAAATACCAGTAAGGCAGAGCATCGAATTATTGAAGACTATAACGCAATGGTCTATTATATTTGGATAATCCTCGAAAACATATTCAACATCTTATCGCACTTTTTATTCTCAATATGCTCGTTTGTATATAATAGTGCTAAAAAGCTAGAGCTGACATTTATACAGGGATTTATTCTAGGACAGATCAGTGTCTTGTCCATACTTTTTTATTTTATGAAAATCCTGTTTTTTGAAAACCATAACCAAACTGAAGAAAGAAGAAATAGCATATTTGACGGTTCTGCATACTCTAACTTGGGAATAAACTCGTATTTTGGAGGCTCTGGGCTTTCTAAATTTACTTTTACAAGAAAAGTATCCAAAGAAAAAAATAAGGTATTTTTTTTTATTCGAATTCATTAAATAATCAATTTCATACTTTTTCATTACCACACTCCTTTTTTTTATTATTCAATCAAATTAACCATAAATTAAAACCTTATTTGTTAAATATATATAATTGTGATATTACAGTCTATCAAAGACGAAGAAATATCAAAGTTAGGCGAAGAGATTCTAGCTAAAACTAACTACAGTTTGACCGAAACTCAGTTTGAAACAACTTCGTGGCTGACAGTTTTCATTGCTCAGTTCTACACAAAAGTCAGAATGGAACTAGAAAAAAATGATACATTACTAAACTCTATTAGCGATGCCCTAAACAGCGAACTCAAACCATCCATCATCGATAATATTATAATTACTCAATTCTCTCTTGGCACTGATTTTCCAAGAATTTTATCAGCTAGAATGTCCCCATCTTCTAACTCATTTGGAATGGTACCTATACGTTTAAAATTACTCCAAACTTATAAAACATTTTAATATATCACTATTTTAGTAATTAAAACATATAATTAATTTTATTTTGAATCAAATTTTTTACTTTTTACATTTTTTTTTAAAGATGGCAGAACTCCAACTTGAATTTATAGACGGACTATCTCTTGGGTTTGACACGCGGGTTGTAGCTAAATTTTTACAAGAAACAATAGCATCCCTTCCTGTTTCTATGGTCCTTTCTATAACAAAGTTTATTGGCACTGTAAGGATATTCGTTTTTTACATATCAATATTTTCTTTTTTTCCCTTATTAGAGCCTATAACTCAGTAATAATTCTAATTTTTTTTCAAAAAAAATTTCTTAGGTAACTATAGATATAGATTTTTCTAATAAATCAGATATAATTTTGTCAATTAACCCAGATTACATTCTGGAAATTGACATTCAGACACTTATTGGCAGCCATGCAAAACTCCAAAATTTGCCGATGCTAACTTCTTTAATTACTAGAAAGCTTAGATCGGCTTTTGAAAATGAACTAATAAAACCTAATTCTAAGCGAATTCCTTTGAAAGGGATTTTTAGCCAAGAGCCCATTAAAGATGATTCTTTACCAAATATAACGAAAGAAGCGCCACCAAATAAACCTGCAGATCCTGTTGATACGAATAAAAAAAGTCTATATGAAAATAAGGCTAGCTTTCATGTTAACAGCGACCAAAAATCTAACTC
The DNA here is from genome assembly GCA_001970855.1 of Smittium culicis. Classification (NCBI taxonomy): domain Eukaryota; kingdom Fungi; phylum Kickxellomycota; class Harpellomycetes; order Harpellales; family Legeriomycetaceae; genus Smittium; species Smittium culicis. The sequence continues at coordinate 22,834 of LSSN01001320.1, forward strand.
GTCATATAACCCGTCGAATTATAGCACTACTGACTCAAACGATAATTTGAGGCACCGGTTTCCTAGCGGTAGAATGAATTCGTCTACAATTCAAAAGATCCTGAATATAAATACTAACGACTTGGATCCAGGGTACAGCCAATCAAATATAAGTCCAACTAACGGAAATTTCGGACAATTTGAAATTCCCGATTGGTATAATACGCAAGTTCCGCCAAGAAATTCCATAAATATGGAAAACAACCTTAATGGCGGCAGTTTCAGTGGCGGCAACAGCAGCACCAGCAGAAATATCAGAAAAATAGATAATTCAGAAATATTCAATAGCGCAAACACCAACAGCAAATATTTTTCAATGCTCAACCAGCTGCGTCGCCAGCAATCTAAAAATTCGTACTTCTCTGAACCCCAATTTACTAATTCTGGGCTAAAGTCACTCAACAAAAATCACGACAATGTAATTTACGCATCTACACCGTCGAAATCAAGCAAAAAATACCAGCCTGATTCAAATCAGAATACTTATTTCGAATAGAAAATCGACATGCCTTTTTATTCTTTTTTTTTTTTTACTTTTTATTACTATGAATTTGACTTTTAGATAATATTTCATTGTTTCATTTTTTTTTTTTAAGGAGTATTAGATATATATTTAACAAATAAACCAGACTTTTTCTTTTGTTTAAATTTATTTAATTGTTGCTTTTGTAATTAAATTTTAAGAATTAACCTCACGCTTATATATATGATAGCTAATAGAAACAATAAAATCGTGAAGTCTAGTAATCGTATTTTCCTTATTTTTGACATTGACGTTTTTGTTCTGTGATGTTTCCTATACAAAGAAATTTTTTTTTTTTAGAAATTAAATATACTAAGGAAAAAGTTGCTAAGCTGAGGAGTGCTAAAGTTTAATAAATAAATAAATAAATTAGTATAATAAATTCCCATGAATAAGCGATTTTATACATTAAAGTTATTGGTGAAAAATAAACATGTAGAATTATTATGTAGCCTATAATTTTATCGTTAAAAAAATATATTTATATGGTTGGCAGGTATAATTTATGCGAAACCGCTTATTCAAATTTCGAGTTTTTGGTAGGAATGGATTACAAAGCCTATATTTTTACATAAATGAACAAACTCGAGGATTTCACGTCTCTAATATCGTGAACATTTTTAAAAAAAAACTATTTAATCACTATTATCATTCCTTCTTTGCACAGTATTCTAAATTAAAATTGCCAAAAAGTATTTCTAGTCATTCCCGTGTCATATAATACCAAATAAAGAATTGTAATTTTCTTACGTTAGGCCTGTGCTAATTCATTATTATTATTCAAACGTACTGCTTTGTATCATGGAAATCGATTCGAAACTATGCTACTCGCTCGATTCGAACTATAAATGTAAGAATTTTTCTAATCTCTTTCCATTAATCATATTTATTTTATATAAAAAAACCCCCCGATATTTTTTACACACTAAAAAAGTTTTATCCATAACTCCTAATTAAATAATAAATTATTAGATGCAAAATGCGGTAAAATGCTATATCTTTCTCTTAAAAAAGATATAGAAGCTAATAAAGGACCGAGCAAACTATCATTAAACTTCTTATCCAAGATTTTCTCGAGTATAGATATTCTTAATCAAGTTTTTTCAATGGTATTATTTTTAATATATTTGTTCTTTTCCTATTCTTTCCGAGTTTTCATTTTCTGAAACTAGATTTTAATATTCTTTCTTGTATATTTATGTTTATTTGCTACCAGAAACATGAGATTAATAAGGACGATGTTCTAATCGATAAGGTTTTTATTGGATGGGTCTATTGTTCAATTTATGGAGAAGTAAGTGTTGAATTTTTTTTTAACGCACTCATATATAGCTTTCTATATATTTCAACTATATGTTTAATTATTTTTTAATAGGGGTTTTCGGAAGCTTCATCGACTGTAAACACTGCAATCTTAAAGCTTATTTCTAGCTTCTCCTGCCCAAAGTTTAAAAGTCGTAATTCAAAACTAGTTAAATGTATTTTGATTATCCTGATGGTACGGATACCTTTTTTTTTATAAAATTTTATTTTTCCTTATTTAGCTTTGACCTTACTTTTTTATAAAAAATCATTTAGAACCCTGCCATTTCTACCTTGACAAACTCAAAAGGTGAAGAAGTGTTCGTTGAGATCTGTAAGCTCATTACCTCCTTACCTAGCAGCGACCAAAAAATGCTCTTACGACACATGACCAGTATTCCAAACTCAAAATGGATCGAGCCAATAGATAGTAATGTAGACATTATAAAAGTTGAAGGTTAGTCAAGGCGATTTAATAATAAAAAAAACCAACTTTAAATTTATTTTTGTACATTCTATAGCTCGAAGTTTTTTTTTTCTACTATCTTTAATATTTATTTTTTTTATTTATATTTAACATTATTTTCTTTTATATCCTATATTTCAGATATCTCCTCTACCATTGATATAAATTTTGATATGGATTTACCATTAAAATCTGAAGATCTTACTCCTACAAACTCAAAATGCTCATTTATTGAAATTAAAAACGTACAGGAGTTAAAAATCAGTGACGATTCAACTAATTCTTCAAAAATTACATCAACGACTTCGGAAGCTTCAGATAAAACTGATAATTCTCAAAGCATTTATTCAAGTAGCTGCAATACTTATTCAAACAGCTTATACAAATATGATTATGAGGACGAAGATGAAGATGATGATGACGACGACGATGAAGACGACGATGATGATGACGATGACAGTTTTTCATATTTTTCCAGTGAAAGTGATATGGACTCGCTCCCCCTAAAGAACACATACGCTGATGATATTAATAACTACTCAGAGATATCAAACACTTTAACAACAAGCTATGAATCTTCAGTTCAAAAATTAAGCAACTTAGTTTCTAACATTAAAGAAAGCAATAAGAAATCTACTAATATAAACAATGATATCTTGAACTTCAAATCCGATTTTAAATATATTAACAGCTTAAGAGTTAAAAATCTTGACAAATCTGCTCAGTTTATGTATTTTTTATATACTTTCCAAAACTTTATTTCTAATTACTCTAAAAAAATTAGCGACCTGCTCTATTCCAAAGCAAAAAAACCCACAAAGCAGGAAATAAGCGCAGCTATAAAAAACTCCAATATGGCACACATCATCCAAGCCTTTAACCTACTATGTATTTTCCCGAGTTTTTTTTTTTTTTTTTTGCATTTATTAATATTTTTAAATTTATTTTGAGTATATTTCCTTGTATATTTAATCCTAATCCCTTTTTTAACTAAATCAATCCACAGATCGATACAACTTAAAGCGTGATTTCGTTCCAATATCTGCGTTTTATAACCAACAAATAAACGAATATCTTGACATAAAGGAAGACTTTCACCAATACAAAATAATGGATGGGTAATAAATTCTGTTTTTTTCATTTTAATCTAAAATAAAATAAAATTATTATTGCTCATATTTTACAGACAACTAAAAAGTAACTTTAAATTTGATCCTCATTTATAGATTTTCGATATGTAATTACTCTTATTTGCTAACTCCTCTAACGAAAAGTGAAATTGTAAAAATGGAAAACTCCATGACTATGCGCACTGAATTACAGGTATTTTTTTTGATTCACATTCTTTTATTATCTACATTATGAAAAATTTTTATTCTTAGTTTTGAATACCAAATTAAATATCTAATTTTTCTTATGGGTCATCAAAGGATTCATTCTTTCACGCTATGTTCTCTGGTGTAACTTGTCCATATCTTGTTTTGGAAGTGAGGAGAGATTGGCTTGTAAGGGATACGATTTGCCAACTACAACTTAAATCTCCAGCTGATTTAAGAAAACAACTTAAAGTACGATTTGTTGGTGAAGATGGCATTGATGAAGGTGGTGTCCAGAAAGAGTTTTTCCAACTTCTAGTCCGAGAAATATTTGACGAAAAATATGGTAATTTATAATTTATTACAAAGTTTTTTTTTTTTTTTTTGAAATTTCTACATTTATTTATTCTTTTGAATGTTGATTGAAAATTACTAATATTTGTGCTTCTTTATTATACTTTTATAGGAATGTTTTATAATAATACAGATTCAAACATGTGCTGGTTTTCTCCTGAACCTGAAAGTGATGCTCTTTATATGCAGGAAATGAGACTTGTAGGTATGGTCCTAGGACTTGCTGTTTATAATTCAGTCATTCTGAATATACACTTTCCTCATGCACTATACAAGAAATTACTTGGGGTTCCAGTGTATTTAAACGACTTACTACAACTTGACCCTGTAAGTACTATAGTTTTAGCTCTATCATTTCTTTCTCTTTATTAACTTTTTGTAAACTTATACTATTATTAGTCGCTATACAGCAGTCTCATTAAAATTTTGCACACTTTCTCGCCTGAAGAAATTGAAAGCTGTGATCAGACATTTGAAGTATCATACAAGCAAAATGGTCAACACCAAACCTATCAGCTAATACCTAACGGATCCACATATAAACTATCTTTTGATAATAAAATCGGTAGGCTATATTTTACTTTTTTTTTTTTTACTCTGTAAACCTGCAACTTTAAAATTATATATTATTTCCAATTTTTTAGAATTCGTCAATAGCTATGTTGATTTTATCTTTAATTCTTCTTGTGAGTCTCAATTTGAGGTGTTCCGAGACGGATTTTTAGATATTGTTGGTAGCTCATTCGCTATGAATTTATCGCCGCTAGAGCTTGAGCTAATAATATGCGGTAGTTCCGATCTCGATTTCGATACACTTGATAAATACGCAGTATACGACGGTGGATATAAGCGTGATACCCCTGTAGTTGAGTAAGATAATATTTATTATCCACAAAAATCAATATTATTTATTTTTTCAAATCACTAGATATTTAAACTATCTCTCTTTTTTATAATTAAATATAAAAATAGGTATTTCTGGAATATTGTGAAAAATTTCCCGATTCAACTTAAAAAACAGCTATTGTTTTTTACTACTGGAAGTGATAGAGTTCCTATTGGTGGACTTTCAAAAATGAAATTCGTTATTGTTAAAAATGGAACTGATTCATTGCGACTTCCAACATCTCATACATGCTTTAATGCATTGCTTTTGCCGGAGTATGAATCTGAATCGAAATTAAAAGAAAGATTAATAACTGCTATTAATAACTCTGAAGGTTTTGGGATGATGTAAAACGATTTTTTTTATTAAAAATCCATTTGTAAAAATTTAATTTGAAAGCCAGCATATTTTTGTTAAATTGCAATCTTTTTTATCTTGGAGCTTATAAAGTGTTAAGACTTGATCAAACATCCTTGTTCTGTTTAGCATTGACTCCACCCTTCCCCTCTTTTTTTTGTATTATTTTTACTATTATTAGCTAACCTGGCCATACGAATTCTAATAATTTTTTATCACAACTTTATAATTAAATTATACTAAATAAACTTGAGTAAAAGAATATTTTTTAATATAAAATCATATATATCTGATGTGTCAAGAAATTTATAAGTATAATTAAATGTGTGTCACAGTATGAAACAATTTCATTTCTGTCGAAGGGTGAAAAAATCGCCTAGTTGAAATCTTCAAATTAGAATTATTAGAAAATAATAAATATAAATAAAGAATACAATATTAATTTTCAAAAAAATAAAAAAAGGAAAAAAAGAATCAAAGGTGCGGATGATGCAGTTGTTTTGACCGACTCTGCTGAAAACCTGCAAACCTCATTGGACGCCATCACTGAGTGGTTGGACACCTGGTAGATAGCTGTGAATGCCTCCAAGCGTGCGATCATGGCTTTCAACTGCGACGATCCGACTGAACTGACGCTGCAGCGGCAGACCATCCGCACCGCGGACCAGTACACATACTTGGTGTATATAATGAATCCCAAATGGAGTTTTGCTGGTACAATTAAAAACAACAAAATGAATTCCATGCATGCTGTATATTATTTTTTAAACCACTCCGACGTGTTGGCCGAACTCAAAATTCGGCTCATAAAATTTGGTCCTGCTACCTATTGGGTGCAACGGTGGCGAGACTTTCAGAATGAGCGAAAACCGATTCCGCCTCATTCAAACTGTATTCGACCTTGCAACCCGCATCGTTGCCAAGGTCAGAAATAACGCCGCCATGGAGCGGATCAGCGAGAAACTGGGAATCAGCTCCGTGTTCCTGGGCACCAGCACTGCCAGTGAGCGTGAATATATCAAGTGACTGGCGTCCAAAACGTGGATCGCCGACCTGATCAAGCAGCTGATCAAGGCACAGAAATCCACCTGGGTGACTGGATGCTCCAAGCGGATCAAGAAATACTGTACCAAAAACACCGCTGGCCAGAGTGTGATCTCATTGGTCAGCCTGAAGGCGAAAAATAACAAATAAAAAATACTACACTAGTCAATAAACCGAAACGTCAAAAATAAAGGCAATTGGACTGGCCTCACCGCACTTCATCCCAAACTGAGGCTGGGCCTCCAGGACGTCGGGAGAATGCGAATGGGCAGCTACTGGACTGCCCAGCGCATGACCAACGCCAAAATCATCGACCGAAAATACAAAACTTTTTGTCCCTTCAACAGTCTCCAGTCTCCTAGGAATGCGGATCACTTGCTATTAGGCTACACCCTGTGGATCAGAGTTAGAACCAAAACTATAGGCCGGTTCATATCAGATTCGATCCGCTTTGGCTGCAATTTATTGCTTTTGAATTTCAATAAAGCCCGGTTGGGGCAAGTCGGGAAACTTCTTAGGGGGAGTCTAGACAATCTTTTTTCCAGCTTCATGCTGAGACTGACGGTTCAAATTTTGAGCTGGAAACAGTGAAAATTCTGGACGGCATCCGTATTTCCAGATCACTTATATTTCAGGATATAAGTGATTTAACGGTCCTCTTGAACAATATCCAGTTGATACGTAGCCGCTAGAGCGGCGGAGCGGAGTTGGGTGGAGTTTTTTTGTAAATCTTTTATAGCTTTTTTATAATTTTTTTTATAATTTTTTTGTACGTTTTTAATTTGTTTTTGATACTTTTTATTATTGTATAAATAAATTTCTTGTGAAAAAAAAAATAAAAATAAAAACAAAAACAAAATGATTCAAAGGATATAAACTTTTCAAGAAAAGAGGCTACGATATTTATAGGTTTTCTCTTAATTCTTAAAAGCTTGAATAATCTACACATTAATATTAATGTTTCCCTACATTTTTGTCTTAAATATTCGAATTAAATTATTTAAAAGCGAAGGTTAAACATTTCAAAATACTAGTTAATTTCTAGTATATTAATTAATGTAATAATTTCTAACAAATTACCTGATTTAAGTCTACAGGCGCTAAATAATTGATAAGCACTTTATAAAATTCAATGATTTCATCATTATACTTTCAGAGGCCCTTAAAAAATTTAAATCTTTATATTTCAAAGATCATTCGCAATAATTTTTATTATCAGCAAGACATTTTATTTGATAAAATAATAACACTCTAAAATTTTCAAATAATTTGAGTATATGTTTGATTAAAAAATTGTATGTGAAATATAAAATCTAAAAAGCATATATTACTTGTAATATTTATATTTAAAAAAATGAAATGAACTACTTAAATGAATTTTTAAATATAAAATATTATTCGATTACTATCTTAGTTTTATTACCTACCATAATTATAAATTTGGAAAAATAATTTGGATTCAAAGCATTCTAACTATTTCATTAAAAAAATTAAAATTAATATCATATATTTAGAGAATTTTATTTTTATTATAATGGTATAAAAAGAATTAAAATAATTAAAAAGCTAAAAAATTATTAAAAAAATAAAGGCAAAACTGATTCTTATTTATTTTGAGCGACTATATACACATTTTTTATAGTTTCAATGGATCTAGCTAATCACAAATACTTGATTAAACATTAATGTGAACACTCTAATGATATTAAGAAACTAGAAACTGTATCCAGCTCAAAGCCTTGATCTTATGTGCCAGCTTCGTAGCTGGCATGCTGATTTTTTAGATTACCCGGAACAATATATATTTGAAAATTAGCCTTAACTAGGTATCGTTAAAATTCCAAAGTAAAAAAAAAAAGCGACAGAATAGATCGACGTCGGTATGAACTGGAATGTCGTCGATAGTAGGCAATTTTTTGAATGACTGTGCTCAGAAGTATGTTTTTAACTATCTCAGGCACACACATGTTGAAGTAAAAGAAAAAATTATTGTATATTTGGTCAACTGTGCTCATATTTAACAGGTTTAGTAAATTTCAGAATGTGCACATATGTATTTTTCTAAATTTATGAGTGCACAGCTTCAGGCCTGAATAAATTACTTTAAGATTAACAAATTTGCATAATTTACCGATTTTTCGGTCCACCGTCTACCAATGGATTTTAGTCTGGCAGAATTGACACTTAAGATCGATCATCGTGATTATGGACCTACCATTTGTATAATGAGATATAAATTTTTTTTATTTTATAATATAATCTCGGCCACCAAGGTGGCCATCCGGGCCTTCTTAGATTCTTTGATAAGGTAGGCGAAACATATTTATTTTTTTTGAAATTTGTGGTGCGTACTCTAATCGGGCTGTGTTAGCTCGAGTGACCTCTGAGGTTAAACCCAGTCCAATCCTGATATGCTCCATATTTTTTTATTTACCAAAGCTCAAAAAATGTCTAATTATTTTTTCGATTTCTGAATATATGGGCTTCAACATGGAATCACTCATGCCAAACTTGACCACTCCATATTATTCAATCGGCATAAACACCGAATTTTTGAACTTGATTTTTAGTGCTGTAAGCACATCAGACCGCCTCAGGAAGCTGTATGCAGTGTATACAGCCTTCCTGACCTTGTTTTTGTTGTTCTTGATTGTCCCAGATACATCCCACTTACTATTCATAAATTAGACTAAGTAGGTGTAATGGTCCGTGGAGTTGACTTTTTGGCCCCGCAGGGTAACATCAGTGGTCAAATCCCCGTTTATCGTCATTATCCCGCACTTGGAGGAATTCACAGCCATTTCCCAAGTGTCCGAACATTCAGTAATGGTGTTCAGTGCGATTTGTAACTCGTCTGATGATTCGGCCAATAGCACGGCATCGTCGGCAAACAGTAGTCCTGGTATGCGTGAGGTGAGCCCACGCACCCGCACACCTCGTACGCCCTTGAATATGTCGTTGATGTAGAAATCGAAGAGTATCGGCGAGGCTGGGCACCCTTGCCGCACTCCACAGAGGTATTCAGTGGGGTTGGAAACTTCATTTCCAACTCTAACTGCAATTTTCGGGGCATAATATATGCCCTTGATCATATTGAGAAGTTTGCCCCCAATGCCCACTGATCGCAGTTTATGCAGTAGGGCCATATGGGGGACCCGGTCGTAGGCCTTGCTATACTCGATATAGCACAGCCATGTTTCCTTGTTCTGAATTTTTGTCGTCTGACTATTTCGTATAGAGTGGTCGCTTGGCCCACACACTCTTCGAAATTCCGAAATCCAGCTTGCTCTTTTACCAGTATTTCGTATTTAGCATCGATTTTGCTGAGTTTGGTGGCCACAATTTTGGCCACCAGTTTCGCCAGTGCTGGGATCAGTGATATCTCTCGGTAGTTATCGGGGCCCTTCAGGTCACCTTTTTTAGGTGCCGGAACCACAACTGAAGTTTCTAGGCATTAGGGTATATCCCCAGTATCATATATTATATTGACGATTTTGTTTAATAATTTTTCTAGTGAGGATGTGGGTGATAACTCGGTCACCACCAGTTTCCATACCTCAGATGGCACACCATCAGCTCTCGGAGC
>LSSN01001322.1:0-11588 GCA_001970855.1 Smittium culicis
AAATTACTGCATCGTCGGCAAATAACAGCCCTGGTATTTTTTCTTCCAATCCAGGCACTTCTACGCCATCCATGCCTTCAAAAATATCATTGATATAAATATCGAATAATATAGGCGACATTGGACATCCTTGCCTGACTCCGCAGCAGTACTTGAAAGCTCTTGATATTTCATTTCCGCACCTCACCACCATTTCTGGGCTCTGGTACAGGCTTTTTATCACTTTTAGCAGATTTCCACCAATTTTATTTTGCTGGAGTTTTTTCATCAGCAAGTCGTGCGGGACTTTATCGTAGGCCTTTTCAAAATCGATACAGATAACAAAAGTCGGCTTGAACTCGAGTTTTCTCCGCTTCACAATTTCGTATAGGCAGGTGGCTTGCGCAACACACTCTTCGCGGATGCGAAATCCTGCTTTTTCCTTGACCAGAATATTGTATTTGAGGTCAATTTTATTGATTTCCATGGCGACAATTTTGGCCAATATTTTCAGCAGTGTGGGTATCAGCGAAATTCCGCGGTAATTAATTGGGTCGGTAATCTAACTTTTTTTGGTGGTTGGAACCACTATACTAGTGCTATTTATGTTGCTAATAGTGCCTTCATTCCATGCAGACAGAGCTAGCTTATTAATCAGTTTTTCCAGTATACTTGTAGGCTGCTCTTCGTCTTGTACAAATTTCAAAAATTCGCTCGGAATAGAGTCTATTCCTGGAGATTTTTTATTGGGCGTATTTTTAAATGCTGCTTTAGCTACTTCCCATGTAGGTATTTGGTAGCATTCAGTGTATGGTTCAGGGATGGTAGTATTTTGATCATAAATAAATTGATTTTCAGGCGCTACATCTAATGCCTGATTGTATTTTTATTTAAAGCAATTTATTTTTTCGTATTATATAAGTAGTCTTGTTCGTCATTTAGATTTTTTAAATCATTCAAATTTACTTTAGCGTTTCAAATATCAAATTTTAAAGATAAAATTAAAAAGAAAAAAGAGATAAAAAACTGGTTTATTATTTCTAAAGTTTTTATTGAAAATAATTGTCATAAATAATTGAATACTTTAAAATCATATTGACAAACTGAGGATGTCTCTTTAATTATCATTAATCATAAATAAATATATAATAATCGGCTATGGTCAGGATTTATGTGAAAAAGTTATTAAAATAATCTATTATATTGTATAATTAAAAAATATAAATAAATAAAGATCTATATGGCGAATAAATAAAATATATTCTATTAATTGCTATAATAAACGAGAAAGAGTTATGGCTCTTCTGTGATAATACTTTTAACATATTTGTTAAATTCGCGAGGATTGTCAATATGCATGTTATGACCAGCGTTACTGACCAAGTAAAACCGGGAGTGATTTTTCATACTTTTAGATGCATTAATACCAGCATCTCTATCCATCCAGTCTCGGTCGCCATAGATAAAGTAGGTAGGCATAGTTAGATTATGCAGTCTAGTAATCAGAGGAATTCTTGCAAAAGCAAAGGGTTTTAACAGAATTCCCAGTGAATATTCACCGCTTCCTCTTTGAGCAGATACGTGGTACATATATTGAGATAAAGCCTTCGATTCATCAGTATTTAGAGACCTAAAGCTTCCTATGTACTTTTCAGCTAAGCCTGGTCCAAATCTTCCTAGAAACCGGACAATCCCTTGTGGGGTGTAGCTGTTATTCCATAAAGATACAGAACCTTTGAGTAAAAGCTTATAGGTAGGTGACAAATCTCTAAACCTGTGGAAAAAATCGGGATTTTTTTCAGAAACTATAGCATTCGATGACGGATTAATTGTCATTTGTAATTCAGGGATCTCTCCAGTTTCCAAAAATGAATTAACACCATCTGGAGTTTCAGGTAGGCCCACTAATATAAACAACGATAACAGAAAGGTATTAAATTAAAAAATACATGTAAGAGCAAAATGAAATAAATAGTTTAATAGAAATTTCAGAAGCTATACAATAATATAGAGCACTTACTTGGTGATTCTAGAATTAGCTTATTTACTCTTTCAGGGTATTTAAGTGCATATATGGACGACATGTATCCTCCAAAGCTATGACCTAAAAGGTTCATTTTTTCGATTCCCATTTCTTGTCTCCATTTTTCCAAAGAATCGACAAAAAACTCTTCAGCCTGAAAAGTAATAAAAATGAGACAATTAGCTATATTCTTAAATAATTAAAAGCAAAAAAAGTGTATACCTTTGAAATTTGTTTTTCTATAGGTAAACTTTTATCAATTTCGAATTCGGGGCGGGAGCTTAGGCCCATCCCTAGCCAATCAATCGAGTACATATTGATTCCGTCAATCTCACTTAACTCTTTGTAGTTTTTAAAAAAGAAGCCTAGAGCTGTGCCGAAGCCATGAGTGATAACTAGATTGATAGGTTCGGATACTTTATTTTTAGCAGTTTTAATATTGTTATTTTTGATGTGAAGCGTTCTTAGGTAGTTATCTTTATCAAAGTGTAAATTAAATAGTTTGGAAGTTGTGCTAACGGATTTTTGGCAATTCGAATTTTCTAAATCCTCTGGATACTCAACATCTAGACCAGATAATTCGAGGATTTGCTTCTCCGCCTTTTCCGCATCCTTCCTTGAGGTTGGGATGTATAATCTAGTGAAAAAATCGTTCATTGGGACTAGTAATTTCGAATGAGAGTTTATCGAAGAAATTTTTTTTGCAATATGGCTGGCCATATATAAAGAAGAGATAATAATAAAAATATATCTAAAAGTGTACAGGGAAATTTTACAAATTAAGGTCTTATTCTTCAGAGTCTTTTTCACTTTTATATATGAATATGAAATCGTTTATATATTTTTTAGAGAAAGCGGAGTAAGAGTCTATGTTAGGGTAGTATGGGGGTATTTAAGTCTTAGAAAGGCGAAGTTTAGCTGACAGGAATGTTGGAGTCAATAAATACTATAGAGAAAGTATACGAGTAAAATTTCATTTAATTGTCGTGTATTTAGAAGATTAGTAACACAGAGCCTTTTAGCCAAGAAATTATTACAAATTAAATCAAAAGAACAAAAGTAATTTCTTGGCTTCTATGAGCGCATTAAAATTAAACATTCCTCTTAGCCCAACTATCTAATCTCATTAATTAATCCATAAAGCATTATTCATTACATTACCAATATGTCAAATTTTCTACCTTAATTAGCAGCAAATTTCATTTGCTCACCAACTTTTTTCATTTAGCAAATATACTAATTATTAAATCGTTGCTTACATAAGGTTAAATTCCGTGTAATCACAAAAAAATCAATTTATTTTCATGATTACTAGACATTATAACAGCCGGTAATGAAACAGATATATCAGCGATCTTAATGTTGATACGAAATTATGAGATCAACGGCTATTATTTTTAATAGCTATTCCATTTAGCTATTGATGACTCGAGGTAATATTGGTCAACATCGCTTACATAGATGTTTTATTTCAAATTTTAGAACTTTAAATATCATAATTTTCATAGTTTGTGAGCTTTACTTGTATTCCTCAATCCTATCAGAAAATCCCACTCTATAAATTATCTGATATAGCTAATATTTTAATACAATTTATATCAGCAAATAAATTAGCTAGCAAAAAATGTCTACCTTTATAGGGCTATCCATTCTATTGGAATAAAAGAATTGTAATGTGTGGTGCTGTAAATATTAGCAATTTCTCTGGAAATTATTTTTTCTTGAGCTATATATTATAGCCAGTTAGATTTTAAAAAATAAATAATTATTATATTCATTCAATCATTTGTTTATTTTATATAAGCTGTAAATAATAAATATATTGATTAAATACTGGCGAATCAATTAATTATGCTTTTTAATGAGCGTTGGAAAGGTAGGGGGAATAGAAAATCTCAATTTTGTAGCTTATAATTTATTTATATTAGAAGTGAAGCTGCTATTAATTGTATTTAATTTTATACCAATCAAATATTTATGTAATGGGTAATTTGCCTCATCAGAGTCCACTCTGTTTAGTTTAAAAGCTATAACTCGGTAGAGAGTTTATAATATTCTTATATTGAATGTATGGGTGTTCTTTATGAAGAGAGCGCTTTTAGGAGTAAAAAGATAAATTGTATGGAATTTTTTAATTTACTACTATCCATTGGAAAATCTAGAATGTTTTTTTTTAGATATTATCCATAAAAAATCTGAATCTTTTGTTAGCAATAAGTACTGTTATAATGAAATAAGTAAATAGAGAAATCAGAATGAATTTTAAATTCCTCTGATGAAATTAGAAATTAACGAGTATTCAAGAAGTAATCTTAAGCTGCAGCAATACGCTTTCTTGGTTCATAATTACCCATTTGGTTATGGTTTAAATTATTAAAAAATCATTGATTTTTATTATAATTTGTCTATTTGACAATATTCTCGATCACGTAGACAGTTCAAAAAAATAACCAAATGTCACTCAAAAGGCTAATATTCAGAATTTATTTAAATCTAGATCGTATTTTTTATAAAAGAATTTATTTTTTTCTAAATTTAATATATATTTGTTATTAAATGAATACTCATAACCTGTACTAATCAAATTAGGGGGAAAAAACGTTATTTTTGGTTTTATGCTATGTTCGAGATTCAATTAAGAATAAAATCAATTAATAAACACAAGGTATATTGGTGATTCTTAGAGTTAGAGGAACTTTTTTTCCTTGGAAACCTATTTGCTAGCAAAAATTATTTGGTATTATTGGCTTTTTATTTAATCAATTTGATAATATTTTCTAGTTGAATATAGTAACCAAATAAATTTTCAAGCTAAGGAAATTTTTAATAGGGAAAGTTCCGCTCCTCAAATGAATCTTCCATATATGTGAATTTGATTATTATCTTGTTATTATATCATATAAATATAAGAGTCATCTAGAAGGTACATTATGCCTAAGTATAAGTTTAACCTTTTATGAAAGAGAATTATCCATAGTTTATGTGAGATAAATTTAGCATAAAAGGTTAAGAAACTCCATATTTTTCTTAACTAAAAAAGAAATCTCAATCTATACAAAAGAAAAAAATGTTTAAAAAAAGTGCAATACTCATTCTTCTTTCTGCCTGTTTCAACATGGGCTACTCTCAGTCGGCAGGGAATTTTGAAATTGAATATTCGAACAGTGAAAATTTTTCTGTAGATCTCAAACAAACTAAAATATTAGGAGGATGTATCAATTTTGGCACTCTTTATAATTCAATGCGAATCAAGACTCTCGAGGGCTCGGAAATGTTGTTATACCACGGCTTTCATTGCAGGGATCTGATAGCTAGAAAAGATGTATGCGGTACTTATACTAATAAAAATTTTCTTTCAACATTTGGTATAGCATTTTGTCACAGTATCAAAGTGGAACCTAAGAGAGACGCATGCAAATATCGAGTAAAAAAAGATGATTCTGATTGATTTTTTATTTATCCTTTTTTGGATAAATTAAAACATTATATTTTATTTATTTTATATGCAAATAAAATCTTTAATAATTCTAAGCTTCAAACGTACTAATATTATTTGATAAACAAAATTTCTTATTTTTTTCTTATATTTTAGTAATTAAGAATAAAATAATCTAACGAGTGAAATTCTGCAGGGTTATTTAACAGCGAAATCTATACTCGACTATGAGAAAATTTTTGATTTGAAATTTTACTTAGTTTACTTTTTTTTTTTGCAACTAATAACACAAGACTAATTATAACACTTTCTTTAAAATGGATTTACATCTTGTTTCTCTGTTTAAATTTGAAAAAATCAAATAAAAATCAAGCTGAAAATAATTTATATCAAGTGAAAATTAAAATTTCTATGGATGATATTAACTGCATAGTTATAAAATATATTCACTTGATTTGGTTCCTTCACGCTTCAATTCATATAAAATTAACTGCATCGCTTACTTGCTCTTTTCACATATGGCCAAATATATTTCCATTATAAATAATAAGCGATAAAAAACATTGCTATTTTTATTTAAATTGAAGCTACATGGCATAGATATTGTGCTTAAATTCTTTAGTATGTGAATAAGTACAGTGAACGGTGTATAATTACTGAGACCACAAATAAATTATATGTATATTGTTGAACTGGCTATTTATCAGCTATTTGATCTACCAAAAATAAAATTCTGACATTTATTTAAAACGAATTTTGGGTCATTGAGTATATATGTATTGAATTATTTACTTGGATTATAACTTTAAAGATGAAAGTCAAACCAAAAAAACAAAAAATTCAATATTTATAAAAATTTGGATTGAGGCAAGTACCATCATTACTTATAGATATACCAAGTTATCCTATTTGCTAACAGTACAGAATTTAACCATCGATTTTACATATATGTAGAAGTTTTAGCTACTGCGGCCAAATCCTTCGATTCTTTTGAGCGTGTGCTCATAGGGCTTATTTTGATATTGAATATTTTTTTGGCTAGATTTTGATTTAAATTTAATATAACAATAAAGAGTTTAAAATTTGGTGTAAAATTTTTATTTGATTATGAAAAGCGATTATTTTACTAACAGTAAGTTGACCAAAAAAAATAAAGTTTTTTTTTTTTTTTTTAAATACTAAATTCTTCAGTTTAGTCTTGCTTCCATTTACCTTTAGCTTTTCTTATTTTTCGATGTTGGTTTCTATGCCGTTTTTTCCCGGTTTTTATAATTTTCTGATTTCTTATCAAATTTTATTATATTTATCATTATAAATTTGGTTCATTAAAGCAGTCATTATTGGGCCATTAAACTGCCATATTTAGTTTGACATCATTATTATATTCAATAATTCTAAATTTTATAAGATGGTTTTCAAAAAATACATGAAAAATCAGAAGTGTATAACTAGACTCCAAAGAGAATTTTTTGGGCGGTTCTAAGCTTCCAAATATAGCAAAGGTAATATATGGATATTTTGTGTGTGCGATTTTTATATTACCATTTCTATAGTATAATAATATTAAATAGTCTTCATAGAATAAAAAACACTGTATTATACGCCTATTAATGGTATAATATTGAGCGACTTAATTAATAATCGCTTATATCAATTTTATTTATAAAGTTGATGACAGGAGATGATATGATTCAATAATCGATTATCTAGATCAGAAACCTTGTCTTAAAATTTTATGACTAGAAATCCCGGCGTTTGATAATATGGTAGCAGTGATTGCTCTTACTTTCGGAATCGTTGTATCAACTAGTCTTTGGATTAGTTTTAATATCATTTTGATGCTACTAATAATATTAGCTACTGTCTAGGACTTTGAAAAGATCTATTTTATGCCTATATAACACGTTTTACGTTATATATTTATCGTTAAAATGAGGTTTTGGTGTAATATTTCTACTCTTTGTTTATATGCTTGGTATTCATGAACAGGAAATATACTTTTTTCTTGGTGAAAACTGATATTTCAAGCTCTAATTATAGATCTACCCTTTCTTTTCTGTTTAGGTGCAGCAATTTCCTATTTCAAACCCCGTCTATTATGAATGAATTTTTTTCACATATTCGATGAATTTTGCCGCTTGCTCTTAAAAACTTGCAAATTGAAAGTAGCCAAAATACTTATGTTTTTAATTTTTTTATTTCTTTATTTGAATAATTCCTAAACTCTTGAGTATTAAAATTAATTAGTTTAATGCCTATTACTTTCGATAAAAATGCTTATTAGAAGTATTGTCAAGAGCATTAAGAAATCTTATTAAACAATAATTTTACTAATTTCTGATTTATTTAATGTAATATGGTAACTAGTAGACTTATAAGCCTTAATTGTAGTGTTTGAATAATGTCTCTCATTTTATATGAGAGATAATTGAATACATCCACTGTTGATAATGCAACCTTGGAGTTTGATTGTTAGTGCCACTCCAAGAATTTTTTTTTTTGCTAGATAGTATGTCTATCCACGCTTAATTTTTTGTAAATTTTTCTGTATGATATCAA
Organism: Smittium culicis; assembly: GCA_001970855.1. Lineage (NCBI taxonomy): Eukaryota > Fungi > Kickxellomycota > Harpellomycetes > Harpellales > Legeriomycetaceae > Smittium > Smittium culicis. The sequence goes on from LSSN01001322.1 coordinate 7,998, forward strand.
TTTCCCTATTGAATATACATTTGGCTTCAAAGTTACTCTGACGATTCGCATTCATAAGGCTTCAGCTCTTGTAGAAGTCTTCGGGGATATTTCTCTAAAAAAAATAGGACACTACTTCCGTGGCTAGAAGTATATTGGATTGTGCGCTGATATTTTCAGCAGATATAACTACTATATTTTTAAGTTTTACAGTTGTAATACTTATTTTATTTTTAAAAATTTGCTTCTCACCTAATAGTCGTCTGAGCGATTATTCTATGAGGGGCAGCGGTAACAATTGTTCAATTTCGATAATATGGAATTCTGTGAGCTCTATACTGCTGCTTTATTGTCTTATTAATAGCTGTATTATGTCACTGTCTTCTTTTTCAGCTTCAAATAATTCATTGCTACTCCAAGTGGATCATATTGACTGTTAAGAACTATGAATTCTTTAGGGGAAAGCGAACACACGGTTTGGGATTTTTAAGAATATTATATCCAATAATATAAGTAGACTTCTAATTTGTGAAATCTACGCTCAGATATAGCTATTCTTATATTATTTAACATTATTGGCTTGGTTATATCCAATCTATATGTTTATGATTTGGAAAAATATGTCGGAGAGATTATTTTTCCAACCACAATTTGTTACATATAATTTGATACAATAAAGTTATAGACTCTGGTTCTTGCTATGTCAAAGCAAATATAATATGATTACACATTAATCAAATTCTAATCTACTTAATCAACCACTAAATGCTTAATGGAGATTTTGGTGCAAATCGAAAAATTATTTATTTTTTCTATAAAACCACTTACTATATACTTTTAGTTCGTATGGAGTATAATTTTGAATTTATTTTGAATCTCACCCTCTTTTCTTAAATAAAAACATCTTAAATAAACGAAATTTTATCAGGCTGTCAGCAGGCTTGAGGCGTTTTCTGGATTCATCGTTTATGTCACATTCATCACCACCGGTTTGCTGATTGTATTTAAAAAATTATTCCATATATCTCATGCTATTTTGAGCAGGATGGGGATATGATACTGAAAAATTTCTTGACGTAGGCAAATTTTTTCTGTTTTCCGAGTATACTGGCACTATCGACCAAAAAAACTCCGAAGATGAAATGCGTAAAATATTTTCAATAATTTTTTATAGTGATATGAATCAACACTTGTGATGAGCTCCGTAACCCATGGTATAAATCGGAGCCTAATAATACCCCCATGCTGTATAGGAGGTATCGGTGAATACCTCTATCCCTGGGTTTTCCGGAAGGAAGGAATGAAATTTTATTTTGGCCAAATTTTCTTTCTTTAACTGAAGGATTTAGAATATATATTTAGTCAAGTTGGGCGCCGATTTTAATTGAACTCATTGTCTTGGTACAAAAGTTTCTGAGTTATATAAATTATTATAAGATGAGATGGCCAGTATTATTAGCCACAGATATGGTTTGAGATCTTCATATGAATCTCGTTAAACCTTTCATGCGTGTCATCTCTACATTCAGTAGTTTTACCACATCACCATGGAGGTTTCAAATGTTTCTTTTATTACCTTGAGAGTCATTTACCGGTTATTAATGGCCATTAACAGGTGATTTATCATCTGTTTCGTCACTGTCTCTGACCTCTACTTATTTAAAAGATGCCCAAGATGTGTATACTTGTTCATGGTTGCTGTGGTATACTGACTGTACATTTTCCTTATCTATGCTATTATTAGGAGGTAATTAAAGTAAATAACTATCCTGAACTCTCATTTTCATACCCATGTCATCATGGTATAGTACCTTCATAAATATTTTGGTGAGACAGATAGGTCGAATTGCAGCTCCCTGAACAGGAACTTTAGGTCATTTATAGTGATTATAAAGCATTTTCTACAGGTCTTGTGTATCAGGATGTTGAATAAAAATCATTCTGTATTAATGACGCCATTTAGTCCTTCACTCTTATTAGCTTATAGAATAAGAAGAATGAATCAACCTTGATTTTTTTGTTCTGAAAAACCTTTTTCAAATTTCTTAAGTTTATGACTGGTCTCAGCTTTCCAATATTTATGATAAAATTGAGGTTTTTTTTTTTTTTGGAATCTCTGATTTGAGGATCAACCTCCTCTATTTCTTTCTTGAAAAATAAACAGTCTCTTTTCCATGTCAATACACGACTTTATTCTCGACAAAGCTTCCTCTTGTAGCGTCAAAAATGATTATTCAGTGTCAGGAGCTTTTTCTAACTGGAGAATAGAATTAGTAGCTCCTTCTCAGCAGTTTTTTTACCCAAGTTCTGCTTGTGAGTCGTTTCCAATAATTCTTCAACATTGTGAGGAGACAATATTCTGAGGGGCACCCAAAGTTGCTTAGTGGCTTCCTCTTCTTCTTAACATACCATTTCCCTTTCATATGGATGAAAAAGCTGCTTTATAAGAAGTATTTTTAAAATTTTGGATATATTGAATATTATGATACGCTTCAGTAGAGCTGTTTGGAGAAATATAAAGGTTCTATCTGTATACACCCTTGTTAGAGCTTCCTGACACTTTCCTTTAAATAGCGGATTATCCTTAAAGATTACATTATGAATTTTTTTCTTATCAAAAAACCTATTTTATGAAATGAAAAATAATTAATTTGGCTTCGCTGTATTATCTATAGCCTAGAATATTTTTTAAATTAAGCCTAATAAATTATTGTTCCAATAATATCCAATTTTTGACTAGCTAAACTTTAAAGGTCTAAGTACTTTTCTTCATTAAAGCCTTCAAAGATATTTGCGCAGCATATAAGACTTTCTTATTTGGAAAACTATTATCTTCACATAGGATTATTTGTCAAGTGTATTCAATTTAATAATATCAAAAGGGGAAATTTATAATATTGAAAATCAATAGTACTTTAATGTTCTCCTCTTTATATAGCGAAGAAAATATAGATATTAGAATCAGAATTATATTGAGATTAGAATGTGGAAAGAATATAAATAAGGCTAAAGAACTTTTGAAACTATTCTGTTTCAAATCAAAACTACCTTCAAACTTGTTTCCATACTCATGAATAAAAGCGATAGTATCAATTTCAGAATAAACTAGTGGAACTTTATAAATTCAGTACAATTAATATAATTAAAATAAAAGGATGTGAATAAATTATAAATCGCTAAGGTAGTTTAGGGGTACACTAACCCTAAATTATATAATTATATAATCATTTCACAGTGAAATTGCAAGATAAAGGCTATATTAAAGTATGTTTTATTTAAAAAAGATGTAGATATACTAAGACTATTACTAATATCTTGCGAGTGATTTTAGAAGAATGAAAAGTAAAATGTTATTTAAACAGATTAAATCACTTGATTTTCCGCTGAACGAAAAGCAGTGGTTTAAATACTTTATTTGGTTTGAGTTGTTTACCAACTTACTATGTGAATTTGACCAACGAGATTTACAATGGATTGTTGATGTTAAAAATGTACATTTTAAGTATTTCAGTTGATCTGGTTGTTCTATGTAAGAACGATTTCTTACAGATACTTTATGTCTCGAGATGGAAGATATCACAGCTGCAGTTATAGCGCTAGAGGGGGGTTTTT
>LSSN01001323.1:0-14535 GCA_001970855.1 Smittium culicis
CTACAATATCCGGTCTATACCGTGATAAAAAATACTGCAATTCTTCTGATATACCCTTGATACCTCGTATATCGTAGGTCATAACCTTTAATGTGTTATTTTTTGGCGTGGTTGATTTTTCATAATTACTGCTAATCGTATGTCGTGATCTCAATTTTTAATTTTTTTCGCGCCTAATTTTGGCGCCTAGTGATTTTTCAATTTTTTTTATTTCGCATTTTGACAGCGAGATTTTGTAGTTATCTCGTGGCAGGAGCTCGTGTCTCCATTTTACGTTGCGTTGTTTAACTTTCTTTACATTGAAGCTTAGCTCATTAAGCGACGAGTTAAGTAGTATGTATTTTTTAATTGTTTTTTTGGACAATTCTTGCACATTTAGTATCAAGAACTTGTCGATTTTATTTATTTTTGAATTTTTTGCGTTTTTTTTGCGTTTTATTTTCATTGATTTTTGATATTAAAAAAAAAAAATTAAATTTCAATATCAGAGCTGGATTGATCCGGAGGGTCGGAGTCTAAGTCCATTCCAGCTAGATTTCTGCCTTGAGGTGCACAGTCCACCTTAGAGACATAATCCATGAATTCTTTTTCTGATATTTTTCCTAGCCTGGCCTTTTCAGTCATAATTTCGTGCTCTTAGGGCGTGTTATTCCCTTCAGATGATTCTAATATATTTGATTTTGGTACTATATACTCTTTTTTAATTTCTATTCGAGAACTTGAACCCCCAGTTGATGATCAATCTTGAGAATCATCGCTTTCAACAATTTTATTATTGATGCTTTTTGTTTTTGGTGGTTTTACCTCACCTTTGCTTTCATCTGATTCTGTATCATCATCGGGTGATACTTTTTGGTTTTTATCAGATGCTAGCTTTTTTAAGTTTATAGAGTAATCTGGTGGTTTTTTTAAGCCTACTGTACCCCTAAGTCTATTTATAGTGGTGGATTTTGTTCCTGGAGATTCGTTTTTAAGTAAATATTTATCATCACCACTGGTTTTAGGGGTACCATGGATAATTGCATTACTAAAGTTAGTTTTTGGGGCATCACTTTTTATTAATGATGCTGATGGTGTTGAAAATTCCACCTTAGCCGGTTCAGGGTGCGAGAATTTAAGCGATGATTTCGTCATAACATATCATTCATAAAATTGTTTTTGCTTCTGATATTTTTTAATGTCTAGCACTCCGATTTCGAATTCCAAGATAAAATTTAATTACTCATTGGGTAATAATCAAAGAGTTTATCCATCTCGATTTATGTACTTTGACAAATTATATTTAGATATAATAAAATTTTGAATTTTTTTTTATAAAAATAATTAATGAGACAACAATTAGATTGAAACTTTAATAATTGGACTATTTTTGGCGCAATTTGACTTTTTTTGCAGAATTTTACTGGCTTTTATCAGCTAAACTAAATAAAATAAACAAAATATTAGCACACTAAATATTTTTAAATCTTTATAACGTAAGTTGTCTAAAAATTAGACATAATCTATGATGAAAATTCAAACAACGGGCCTATATTTATAAAAATTTTCTCTTAACCCTTTCCGGGGCAAGCACTCTTAAACTTTTTTAAAAATTGTAATTGGGTAAACCATATTATATTTATTTGTTATTGGATATATATAATTTATCAGCCAGTAATTTGTTACTATCTTATATTTATTTATCATTCTGTCGTTTGGTTGGATAATTTTGGTAGTTCAAAAAAGGCCAACCGCCCTTGAAAGGGTTAATTAACTGATAACTACAAAATTTGGAGACATTTTTTACACGGCTTGATACGCAATGATTAAAATAGGCGTGCTTAATAATATATCTTTTATTTTATGACATTATAAGTTCAAGTTTATGAAGTAGAAATAAATTTACCATACACTTATAATCATAGGGGTCTCTTTTTTTTTTTGCATAATAAATCAATCAACGGGATTTATACAATTGAATACAATATGTGAAAATAAAAAATTGAAATTGAAATTTCTCGAAAAAATATAGTTTTAGGAATTTCATATAGTGACAGAATATAACTAGTTTAGAACATTCTCTGTAAATTTTTATGATGTAGAGAATAGTTTTTTTTATACTAATCATGATGTCTGTTTGAGTTGGTAAGAACGTTTTTTACTTTTTATAATTTTTTTATTCTATCAAGCCAAATTGAGAATATAAGATTTGATTTAATTTATCAAACTTTTAGTTGTAAAGTAATAGCTAGTGTAAATGGATAATGCGATAGATGTAAAAACAAAATTAAGTATAACGATAAATTTGTTAAAAGTAAAACTTGCAAAGATAAGATAAATTTCGCTATAAAAAACTACTAGAAAATAAAATTCTTTTCAAAAAAAAGAAAAACTAGAATAATTCTTTCTTAAAAATTTCATGTTTTAATCTATTGCGTTTTCGTGGCGTTTAAATAAAATTTCCTGAGATATATTCATATAATTATTTGTAGAAATATGATCGCTTAAAAAGCTATATTTTCAACTATTTTTTTACTCTGAATTTTTTCAATTTCTTGCGATAAATACTGATTTGGGATAATTTGGGGTTTTGAATCGCTTTGAATTATTTCTTGACTAGTAGTTTTGGTATCACTTTTCCCCCCAACTGATTCCATATCTATTTTATCACCTATCTGAATTGAAAATTTTTCTTTAGATAATAGCGCGAGAGGATTTCTTTTTGCTAATCTTTGGCGATTCGAAGGTTTTATGGGAGGTTCGTCAATGATTCCATATTTTGCAAATAAACAGCTGTCTTCATTGTAAACTTGATATTTACTTAATTTAATATTGCCTACTTTTTCTCCTAGATCACTGATATCTTTCATATTTGATTGGTCTAGTTTGGAATTTCCGAACCTAGCAATTGGATTGGCCATTGATCCACAAATTTCATTGATAGTATTCGCTGGATTTACAGTATTCGAATTTTTGTTATTTTTTGCAATTTCATAGCATTTATCAATGTCAGAAAAGCAGTAACGATCTCTGGGATCTTTTTTTGTGACATAAATGATCCCAGAGTTAGTTAGTATGCTGCCAGTTACCTCTTCTCGATGTATTTTCTTTTCGCTTCTATCGTATAAACTTGTAAAATTAACAATTAGAGGTTCAATATAATCATCAATGCTGTAACCTAAATCTTTTGAAAATTTACTAAGTACAAATTGTTCCAGCGATATTCTTCCGTTATGAATGTCAGCTTCACCAATTCCTGATACTTGTCTTTTCTCGATTGAAGAACAGTTTCCTGAGAATTCTTTTTTACTGCTATATATCTTGTGTACCTGTCTCTCGGAAGTCGTGTACTTTTTAATGTCATTTTTTAGCTGTATCTTTTTCTCATTAATCTTTTGGTTTTGATTGCTGTTTGATTTTCCCTCTGGTTTTCCAGTTCTGTCTTTGGCCAATCTTATAGGTTTACGATAAGGAGGAGCCTTAGATTTTTCAGTAAGAGTGTTCTGATCATTGCCCTGCTTTGAATTTTCTGGGTAACTGTCGAATCTATTATGGCCAGAAGAAACGATTTGACTATTTTTTATTCCTCTTTTCATATTTTTTTGTCTAGTACTAGTATTAGCATCTGATACAGTATCCTCCGAAAAAATCCCCATGATTCTAGGATGCCTTGAAAGAATTGATTCACCCTTATATCTAGCTTCATATTTTTTCATGATAGAAAGCTTATCTTTAATCGAAGGGATCGTTTCCATTGCTTTTAACATATTTTCAGGGACCTTAAGAATCTTGTTCACAAATACAAAATCAATAACATATTCAAAATCAATCCCAAAATCTTCTTTGGTTTCATTTATTGTTTTGGAAAAGTAAAATTCGACTTTAGGAAACCCTTCATTTGATTTTTCAGAATTATCACTATCCAGTCGCTTACGAATTTCATTAGTCTTTGAATTATTCTTTAATATTTTTTTCCTAAATCCTTTATCAATAATCCTAGTGTAGCCATCATCATATCCAATATTGTAGCGGTCTATTCCTAATACTTGGAATTCTTTTCCCACAAATCTAGTATATTCAGGGAGATTTAGTAGTGTTTGGTAATAAATTAGATTGTTATTATATATGTTATCCGTCTCAACAAGCGAATTAATTTTTTTATAGTATTCATCTTTATCATTATCACTTCGGAAGTTATCTTTTCTCAGTGATAAATTGGTCACATTATTTATGACCATTCCGTATAGAAGCATGGCTAATGTATCAGGTGCGTTTACGTGCTGTGATACATCAAATACGATTCTTGGATTAATGCTTGCAATAGGTATACCAATCTCTAGATTATGTACACCTCCGTTATATAGATGTAGACGTGAGCATGCCAAGCTTTTCGTTACACTTTCAGATAACCTTTCTCCTATAAATCCTATATTTAAATCTTTCCAATAGTCTGTGATATATTGTATTATCTTCATAGCATATTGTTGTTCATTATCTGCACCATAAAAAATACTTTTACGATCATCTCCTAAGCACTTTTCAACTATATAATCTCCTTCATTATTGTTATCACAATTCCAATTACCTTTATTTCCATTTCCTATATTACCATCTCCTATATTATAACTTCCTATATTATAATTACCCTTGTTTTTATTTCCTATATTACAGTTGCCCTCGTTGTCATTTCCTATATTTCCAAAACCCTCATTATTATCACCCAAATTACCATATTTCCCCGCTTCACCTATTGAATTCAAGCAAAGTTCAGTATAATAACTGTGCATTGGGTTTGAATTCACATTTTTGTTCGAATTAGGCTTTAAATATCCATAATTATCTTTCAAATATTTTTCAATGGCTTCGTCTGTTGGAACAAAGAGTGTCAATTGTGTCTTTATACGCCTATTATTTTTATTTTTTTGAGCTTGTTCATCATCGCTTCTAGTATATACTGACTCAGATTTTATATTTTCAGGGTTTGAGATTCTTTTAAACTTTTTATTCGAGTTTGTGAAAGATAAATTATCATTATATCCCGCAGATGAAGACCGAGATATTTTACTATGAAATCTCTCTCTCCCACATGGTACTTGAAGGTTTAAGGAAATAATATTATTGTCGATACATGTTGAAAACTGCGTTATCGGAACAAAATTATTCGACTCAATAATTTTATGATAATATTTATATCTCTCAAGCATCAAAAAATTTGTAGAGGAATAAACATCCTGGTCCGTGTTTCTAATTTGAAGTAAATTGCACAGACTCTGTTCAATAAAATCGCATTTTTGTGATTCGCTATTCAGTTTGGAAATTTTACTCTCGTACCAATTCATATAGCTAGGTGATATGAAAAACTGGTGTTGTTGGAGCTCTAATTTTAGTTGAGTTAAAAAAATATTATATAGAGAGCACAGAACATGCTTGATATTCGGTTCAAACGAGGAATTAGGCAAATTCATTGCGAATTTTAAGTTCCATAAAACCGTATTCAAAGCTTTCTCTAGATTTATAATAAGCTCATTTTCATATGTACAGCCTAGAGTCAGCTCTCTTCTGAGGATATCCGGATTGATATTACAAATCCCAAAATACAGCTCAATAAGCGTATCCAATTCTTTATATTTTAAAGGGGGCTGTGGTTTCCTTGAACAGCTAGAGTATATTTTGCTTTTGCATAAAAATAATATATTATAAATTGGCGGTGATGGTAATGGTGGTCCTTGCGGTTCTAGTGAATCTGGTTTTATGACTGGTTTTATGACTGGTTTTATGACTGGTTTTATGACTGGTCTTATGACTGGTTTTATGACTGGTTGTGTGACTGCTTGAGTGACTGGTTGTGTGACTGGTTGAGTGACTGGTTGAGTGACTGGTTGAGTGACTGGTTGAGTGACTGGTTGAGTGACTGGTTTTATGACTGGTTGTGTGACTGGTTGAGTGACTGGTTGTGTGACTGGTTGAGTGACTGGTTGAGTGACTGGTTGAGTGACTGGTTGAGTGACTGGTTGAGTGACTGGTTGAGTGACTGGTTGTGTGACTGGTTGTGTGACTGGTTGTGTGACTGGTTGTGTGACTGGTTGTGTGACTGGTTGTGTGATTGGTTGTGTGATTGGTTGTATGACTGGTGATGTGACTGATGGATTTTCTGGTATTTCTTCTGGTATTTCTTCTGGTATTTCTTCTGGTATTTCTCCTGTTTTTACTTGTGAATTATCAGGAGTATAATTGCATGGATTATTATATGGGCAAATTTCGCAGTAATCTGAAAAATTTTCACTACCGCAAGTTTTTTTATTAGATGCACGCGATAACTGACAATAAATCCCGTTGGCAATATTGAATTTTATATCAAGTTTTTTTTCTTCTTTTATAAGAATATCACATACTTTATCCCACGGAATTCGAAGTCTGGTATTAGTTTTAACAAATTGTGATTTCGAATCGAATTGTATCTGAGCAGATATGTCAAAGATCAATCCTGATATTAACCAAAGTACATGCATTCTCTAGTAAATTTCACACCTGAATGATATTAATTTGAGAATTATCCTTGGATTTTATATGATTTTGGCGCTTTCTGAAGAGAAAATGTCTATATTTTTTTGAACAATTAATAAGCTATTATAGAATTTTATATTTGCAATTATTATACAAACTGAGACATGATATTTATAACATTACGAAAAATATCCTAGTTTATTATGGCATGTTATATTACGTTTTATTCTTATCCTGGTGTCTTTTATTTCGAGTATTTGTTTTTTAGCATCTTTTTTTTATCAGAGCTTGAGCTATTTGTTGAAAAAATATTTTTTAATTCTCATTTTTCACTCTAAATATATATTTAAAAAATAAATCAAAAAATATACCAATTTTTTTTACATCTTTTGGGTTTAAAAATACAAAAAGTATATATATTTATGTAATGTATTATAAACTAATGTAAAATATTTAATAATAGCATTAATTCCATTTCCTTAAAAATATTTATATTTGAACCTTTTTACTTATTCATATATATACTTTTAAAATATAACATTGCGCTAATTAAGCGCCTTTATAAAAATATCTAACAGAGTATGTTGCATAAATACCACACAAGCTTTAAAACGTTCATATTAAATAGTTTTTTTTATAACTGATTCTCAATTGGATAAAAGTATATCCAAACTCAGTTACTAATTATTGTCGAAAACAACTGACACGTTTCTTTTTATATAAATAGGTTTTATTATATTCTACAACTAGAAAACACTACGCACTGAATCTAAACTATTTGTTTTAGAGATACATTTTTTAGATTGGATTTATTATAAATAGAAACTTTCATATATGAAATTTAATCATGATATCTACCAATAAAAGGATTCATGATTTGAAATTTATAAAATTTGACATTATTTACACAAAACCCACGACAAGTTGCTTTATATAATATATTATAAAAAAAAAGTTAAATATTAAAGATTTTTAAAATTATATGACAATGTATAAAAATATTCGTTTCAACGACGAAAGGTGTAGTAAAAAACAATCGGGAAGTATAATATATTTTAATAGAGCTATAATATAAGTATCACGTTGCGTACATATGTATTAAAACAAAAATTTCATCTAAAATTAATAGGCACATAAATAAATCCAACTATGAGTGATCATAAAAATTAAAAATATAAATAAAATTTGAGTAATACCATATCAATTGAAAATATGACTTTCAATATAATCAAGTCCTAATCTACCTACTAATGATTTTTAGCCGCTTTTTATTCCTGAAAAATTTAAAATAAGATTTCAATTCACAATAAAACTCTTGTAAAACTGAAACAGGAGGAACCAATTCGTTCAGTACAATCTGGGACAATCTCTGTCCACATTTCCAGCGTTCGACAGCAATACTGACCTCAGCTGTTTAGCAGCATATTGTAGGAGATAAAGGTCGATCATTCCCACGTTAAGGTACGGCCCTATTTTTTTTATTAATCTTGGTAGGTGTAGGCTCTGACTAAGAAGCTCAATGATCTATACAAACTCGATTTTGTTCGAACGAACTTTTTTCAATGACTGCTTGTAGCTTCAGTCATCCAGCATACTTCAAGCAATACTTTGATGGTTCTTTCGGTTGGTAGATTGATCCCATTTCCCTTTAGGTACGGAGCTGGTAGACCGGCAGAACAATTTGATAGTATTAGAATATTAGTTTTTTTTATGCACTGCACCAACATTACTAATTTTTAGTTTACTAGAATTTATAGTTTCTATCATTTTTATAGTATCAATAAGATTCCGTGATATAAAATAAAGTATCTATTCTTGACTATTAGCAATTCTGTTTTGTTACGCGTAACTCTTTGTTAGTACCATTCTGAGTACACCTTGTTTCTGGTTAAATATTTGAAAATGAATTTTTTATCATATTTTCTAATTTATCAAATTTGCACGGCATCATCAATTCAAATGAAAAACTTAATTCGTATTTTTATATATAAATTTTAGGTATATTTTGGATCTGGATTGTTACAGTTATTCTATTGCTATCATCATAAATTATATTCTCTGTTACTGGGTGTACTAGCGAATTTTTAATCTGAAGTTCAGAGTGATTATCCGGCAGTAATCACTAGTACTGGCATTGATATTTGTTCCAGTAGCTTCACTAATCGAATATTTGATTTAAATTCTGTAATTGTATCCAATTGATGCACTGGTGGTCACTTTGATAGTTTCAATTTTGGCTGTTCTAGCTATTTTATTATCGACATAGTTGACTGAATCAACGAAACAATTTTTTACGGTTTATTTCTCTGGCTACAATCTCCAATTGATAGTAAAATTTCTTGAGCTAAGCATTTTTTATACTGTACATAGGCATTGGACTCAAGAATGTTACGCCCCAGAGTATGCTAATGGCTAATTTTGTTGATGTTTTACGTTTGCATACCACTCTTACTAATGGTATTTGAATATTCAAACTAAAGGCCTCAGACGAGTATATAAATTGATCGAAATTAAACTGGCTCTTGAGATTTATAAACTTGTTTATTTTTAAAAACTATAAAATGAATAAGCTTCTGGTATTATTGATTAAGTTAAAAGCTAACTGTTGAAATAAAAACACCTTTTTATCTGGGTTTCTTATCCTCAAATGTGACACTAGATTTAATTCATTCTGCTATATCTAACCATCTTTTATGACTCAATACGTAAAATATTCGTATATTTATGAAATAATTTTGCTCTGGATGTGATGATGTGATTTTAAATTAGTTCTATTTTCGATTTTTATTTTAGTATTTATTTTCGAGTTAATATGATTTTTCAAAGTTTATAGTTTTTCATTTTCTTTTTATATTTGGTATAGTTTATTAAATATCTACACTAACAAATGTATAACCTTCTGATTGTGGAACACAAATGTTTTAGAATTGTAGAAATGAAAATAAATTTAATTAATAATGGTAATGAACTAATACAAATTCCAAAAAAAAGAAAAAAAATAGTTTACTTTATAAGTGTTTAAAAGTTTGATGCTATAAAAAATCCACATAAATTAATTTAAGCAATTAATACAGTTGATGGAAAAAAATGGTAGACAGCTAATAGTATTTAATAGAGCATTATTTGTAATTACAAACTCTCTACTAGGCTAAGAATGATTTATATAAAATTTCAAATTTGAAATTAAAATGAAGCTGTATATAGTATATTATTTTTATACATTTACAATCGGACAAGGAAATTCTCCAGTGTATAGGTAATATTTTTTCGCGCAAGTAAATAAATATTTACAGTCATCCATTTACTACTTGAATTAAACTATCTACTTAATAATGAATTATAGAAAAATAGAAAATAAAATTTTTAGGTAAAAAAATATCCCTTCTTTTTTTGTTGGAGATAAAAATGAAATAAAAAACATATACTTAAATTGTTGGTAAGAATTCAAGGTTTTATTTTTGGATATTTTTTGTAAGATATATAAATAAATGCAAGCTGTTTAGAGGAGAAACTTTATAATTACTGTTGCTATAAAAAAAGAAAATAAATATGAACTATTCAATCTTTTGGATTTCTTTTATAAGGAAAGCTTTTTCATCCTTAAACTGTTCGTCTGTGTCCTTTTCGTTTTGAAAGTTGGATAAAAAGTCTATAAGCTTAGGTTTATTGTTTTTTATAATTTCATACACTGACGATGTCTTGTTGGGGTTAGCAACAAATATCTAAAAAAAACATTTATAAAATTAAAAATAATTATTATATTAGACAAGTAAAGCATTCCAAGCTTGCAAAAAAAATAATAATGCGTATTAAGGTATTAAAAGGGATATACATACCTTGAATATATGAAATGCTTCATATTGGATTGATTTGCTTTTATCAGCTAGGGCTGTCATAACAAGTTTAAGATTGTCGCTGGAACTTATGTATTTAGCCATAACACTAAAGTTTTTCCTTTCAAGCAAAATTTCACCGAGCAGCTTTTAGAATTAATAATTTATAAAAAGAGAGTGTGTGAATTTAGAATTTTATAATGATGTAAAAAACGCGATAATGAAAAATCGAAAATATATATTTAATACCTTGAGGGACTGTCGTTTAATAACATAATTGTTTGATTTTAGTAGCTTTAGGTATTCGGTAAAAAACTAAAATAAATCAAACAGGGCAAATGAAAATTACATTTTTACATTATTAAAAAGGGAATATAGAAAAGCATTAAAACGGGAATATAAAAAGTAGAAATACGATGAGAAAGTTACTTGATCATAATTATCGCTTAAAAACTTGGCAACCCTTGGCTTAAACCTGATTAAACATTCCTACAAAAAAAAGCACATTAAGGTTAAAATCAAAGGTAAAACAAATTAAAATAGTAGTAAATAAATAGAGTTTGAAGAGCTAAAGCTAATGAAAAAGAATGTAAGAAAAAAATTTTATATTTACCCTAAAGTTTGAGAAGGCATCGCTAGCAATATCAAAATTTTGCATCTCAACGTATTTGAAGAAGGAAAAGAAATTTTTATAGTCCAAAAGTATGGATGCGAGGCTTTCGTGTTTGAGCGATTCGCGGAGCATAGAACCAACGAAGACGGCAGCTTCTGGTTGATTGTAACCATCGCATAAGAGATGAATAATTTGTGGATGTTTATTTAGGTAGTCGATTGTAGGCTCACGGGTGCCTATTTTGCGTCTAAGGAGGATGGCGTAAATGAGAGAAATTTCTTTGCGGCAATCAAAAGAGAAAGAGCCAATGTTTTGGATTAAAGAGGGGAGTATATTTGAGCTGTATATTTCTTGGGACAGTTGTACGATTATTTCCGAATTTACATCGGAGCTTTTTTTATCGGCTAAAGAATCCTGCAGCACTGATAGAATTCCAAAGGTGCATTTTGCAATATCATCCTTCAGCTTTAGATTTTAATGGGGGAAAAAAAAGATAAAAATATAGCTTGCGATTAATAAAATATGTATCAATTACTTTTTTTATAGGTTTAAATATATTAAATTCCTTTGTGTAACTTTGATATTTATGGGGGATGTATTACTTTGAGTTTATTTCCATCGATACTTTCGAAGCGGACTGTCAAATCTCTCAAAGATCGAACCAGCTCAAAAGGCGATCTCTGCTTTTGCTTAAACAGAAAATTCATTGCTGATATAATAGTACAGAGAGCAAATATAAGGACGTGTGTAAGAGGGGTTAGACAAAGGGCTAATTGAAGGTAGAGGGCTTTGGGTTCGCAGCTTCAAACGCACTAATCAAACTAACGTCGGTCGAAAGCTGAGAAATACCCATTTAGTTGATTTAATTAACAATCATTCAAAATAATAAACAATAAAACAATAAAGATTTTTTACTTTTTATTTATTGATTATCGCTAAATGCGACTATTGGCTTAACGCTTATGGATAAAAATGACTATTGGGTATATAAACTCATATGTTAACTATAGAGGGAAAAGTTATTGGCTTACTCTTTAAATAAACTAGAAATATTCAACAATACTCACCAATAAGCATAGCCTCTAGCTTTACTTATATTTGAGCTTTGCAGAAAAATTAACAATCAAGTTTAACTTATAACTAGAAAAGAGGTCTGCCCTTTTTGGCGCCACCAGACATACAGGGCTCCAGAGTGCTAGCGTACGGATTCCCAGGCACAACAACGGGGTATCTTCCAGCAAAGTTGCAGTCACCAAGCCTGTTGGAGCCCCAGTATCTGCATACTTGCTGGTTCGGGTACATGACATCACCGCCCTTGAACACGGTTGGTTTCCTAAATGACACGGGAGGCGGTCCGCCTTTGACGACAAAGTCTGAGCACCCGTAATATTCGCCGAACGACTTGTCGACCTGACTGATATAGACTCCGCCGCCGAACCAGGCCCACTGGAGAGTATAAAGACCGTCTGCCAAATTGGTTGGTATTTCGAGGCTTTTGCTGCACGGCATATCGCCAGACCCGTTAAGGTACCCGAGAATAGGATCGTTTTTCACCGTTGGGCCGCAGTTTGACTCGTAGCAATTGAACTGCACCACATTTCGATCGAATGCTCTCCAACTATCAGAACTTTTATATGGCACTATAGCAAGCCTCACGAACCCACCTGGGTGGTTAAGTCTGTTCCACTGAACTTGAATTGATGACCCGCGCTTAAATGGCCCCATTTTAGACAGTCTGAACGGTAGAGAGCCCTTCGACTCGGCTATTGACGAGTCACAAGGACCTTTACATCCTGCTCCTGCTCCGCAAGTTCCGAACCATTTAAGATTTCCTCGTGAATATGGGTACTTTAGCATCCCGTGAGATAATACTTCTTTGAGCTGGACTATTAGTAATACTAGCCCTGCTAGCTTATTAATAAATCTTAACATAGTCTGTATAGTTTGATGATAATTAATTTTTTTGAAAAATATTTATCTGAAAGCTATCCCTTTTATCTGAGGACGTGTTAAGAGTTTCTGGTTTTGTCTTTTTTATCGTTTCGTGAAATTTTTTATCGTGTATGCTCAAAATCCATCTAAAAATGTGAAAAATAAACTGATAAGTAATTTGGTCAGATTAGCTCTTAATTCTGTTGTACTTGTTTTAGAGCAATGCTTTAAATATCAAATTCGACAAGAAAAATGAAAGTTATTTCAAAAAAAATAATAATAAATAAAATAACAGAAAAAGTGCTATTTAGATTAATTTGGAATCGCGCTCGAGTTATACAGCAGATATTTTTACGGAAATATATTTTTCGTTTCTTTTACGCTTATATAGAATTATACCTTTAAATAACCAATATAATATAAATAAGGAATACAACGACTTTTTCAAAGTGCTCTTATCCCATAAATTGGCAATATATTATATTTCTCCATACCGAAATCGCGACAAGAAAAATTGTCACGTCATAAATAACACTTTTTTTTTTAATTCCTTGATACTCCCTCCTACATTCTTCATACTAAACATCGCTTTTGAGTAAAAAAAAAAAAGCATGTTTAAACTATTTCTTTGGGAACATTATAGATACCGCGTTATACCGATATATTGATTATGAAAATTGACTTTAGATTAATTATAGCCCACGTCAACCATCAAGCGCATCTTTGTATATCCTTTCTCAAATCCCTATAATAATGCTAGCATTCTTTATTGTTTTCTATTATAGCCAATTTCAAGTGGTTAATTAATATCCAAATAATGAACTCATTGTGTATAAGTCCTGCTTAATGTGCTAATTTACTTGCAACCAAAAATCCAGTAACAATGTAAATCAAGTAAGATGGAGCGCTTTGAAATTACTTTAAAAATGAGTTTTCCTCATTGTGTGGGATTCACAACTTTTTCTGAACAATACATTCCTTTGCGTTTTTCTTCTTGTAGCAATAAAGGAACAGCCACTCACATCGATTAAAATTCTCATTTTATTTTACCTGGCAGCCTATACCATACTTGTATATCCATTGTTCCGTTTACCTTTTTTTTTTTTATAGAACTGATTATACCAATTAAATTCACTATCCTTACAAGTTTGATGTTTCGATCTATTAAATTTTAATTTTAACACACTCCAATATAATTTTGTCTGTGTTTCTTATAAAATTTTTTTATATCATACTATGTATTTTTCTCTCCTTTAGTCGCTCTATTTTCTGCCTATAACAGATCAACTCATGTATACTCTCAACACTCTTCCTTTTAAAAAATTGCACATTTATTAGCGTAGTTAATTGCAGCAGTGTAATTACCACTTTAATTAAAAAGATAGTCGTGTAACCCATTCTTTTCGTAAAATGGTAGTTTAAACTTTGAATCTTTTAAAAATGCGTACTTGAACCTTTAATGATTGCTCTTTTTATGTACCATTCCAAAGTACATCTAATCTCACAGAAAATCTTATATTTATTTAAAATGTAAATAATAATAGTAAAATTTCATCGTTTTAAAGTAAAATCAATTGGCTTTTTATTAGAATTTAATCGCAACAATATTCATGATTTAGATTTGAGCTTGATAAGTTCGTTTTAATGCATATAAATTGCCATAGCACCGCAAAA
>LSSN01001324.1:0-13183 GCA_001970855.1 Smittium culicis
TATCAATGATTAAAATTTATAAAACACAGCCAACCAAAACTTAAGCGCAAATATCCTTTATTACTTACTCCTATCAGTTTATCAAAAGCTGGCGCACACCTTACTATATTTCACCATTTTGAAAATTTAGTTAGTATATATTATGATATATAATCTAAGGTTTAGATAATATGTTATTTGTATACCCTTCACCTATTGATAGAACATGACCCCAGCTTATGACGAGTAGTAACCATAAATCTTATTTATCCAAATAGATAAATTCAAAAATAAAAAAAATCTTACAAAATTTGCATAGCCTTAATCATATTAAACTTAATCTTTATACATGAGCGTTAATAGAGTGTAATCATTAATAAATTTCAACAAGTACAAATTTATATTACGTTCATAAGATCTTCAGTCATTTCGTTCAATTAATTTTCTATTAAAATTGTAAAAAAAAAAAAAAGTGCCAAATTTGATTGATTTTTTATCAAAGCGAAAAAAATTTATCTAACTCTTCTGAAGTCAGTGGAAGAGATAATAATGAAAAAAGAGCCTAAAATAGGATTTAAACAAGTTTATGGATACCATTAGATTGAATTATTTATATACTGATTTACACTAGTTATTTTTTCAGCTATCAAAACTAAAATCTATGCGATTAATGTGAATCGATATGAATATATACGATCTTTTTATCAAAATAAGGCTAACTTGGAATATGATATTTACTAAATATGTGTAAAAATGTATTTTCTTTGTTACAATACTCATCGTAAACAATAAGACCAATGAGTTATGTATATTTTTTTGTATTTTTGAATTAGAGAGCCAAAGGAAAAGTTGATCTCAAATTTAATTGTGCCAAATATATTTAATTTACTTTTTATTATCTAATTTTAAATCTTAAAACTCAAAAGATTCAAAAATTCAAAAATTCATACTTTCAATTTGGTTTAGACATTATTTAATT
Source organism: Smittium culicis (assembly GCA_001970855.1). Lineage (NCBI taxonomy): Eukaryota > Fungi > Kickxellomycota > Harpellomycetes > Harpellales > Legeriomycetaceae > Smittium > Smittium culicis. The sequence continues at coordinate 959 of LSSN01001324.1, forward strand.
CTATTCTATTCGAGTTTATGCTGTATTAATAGCTGAAATTGACATACTCAAAATATTATACCCCTACCTGTCTTGCTTTGAGCGAAATTTAAATATTCAAAATTTGGGTTCTGCAATTGAAATAATTCAATAAAATTATCAGTAGTGTTACATTTATTATTCTGGCCTGAATTTCGTAAAGGTAATTTTAGATTCGAATTATATTAACATATAATAAGCCAGCTTTTCATCAATTCTAAGCTTTAATCTGATTTTTGTGATAGCATATCATAGCAATACTATCAACGACATAGATAATTTTTATCAGTTAGTTTCAACGCATCAGTTTATTGTATCGTATTATAAAAAATATAAATAAGTTCATTAATCGGGCAAATATCATTTATATTATGAAAGTTATTAAAAGGTCCAATGCCGCGAGTTCTTTATTTTGCAATTCAAAGATACTTAATTGCTTAATTTCTATAATTTTGTTAAGTGAATACTCCCTATATTTGTAAAATCAGCAAGGCTAGTTTTTTGAATCAGGGAATATTGCCAGAGTAAAAAAATTTTTTTTTTCAATTATTTTCGAAATTATAGTTTCAATTTGGATAGTGTTTACATGATCATTATCAATACAAAGAAATACTTCAAGCTTTTTCTAAATATAATGTTGATATATATTAGCAATTTTTTAGCTGATTCAATAACAGTAAATTTTCAATAAAATACATGGTGGACCTAATTCATTTTAAATCCTTTATAGAAACTCTAAAAAATACTGCTCTGTATATATCATCATTAAATTTACATATCTAGATTAATAGATCAAACTAAAACAAGCGCTTAACTTATTATTTTTTTTTGAATATTGGATCAAGCCATATAATAGTATGTGAGAGTTATAGATTTTATTGTGTAATAAAATTGTTTTAATCATTAATAATAGTTTTTGGTATTAGTTTTTATTAATTTACTATTAATATTTAATCTGATATGTATGAATATTTATATTTAAAATTCGTTATGGTCATAAATGTAACTACAATACAAAAAAAACCACTTATCCGGATATTTATTCCGAGTTCCTGAAATCACAATTATGTACTTTTTATGGAATGAATAAATTAATTAAATGCTTTAAAATATTTTTTGTTATGCTTTTGAAAAAATATAAATAACACAGAAAGTTACATCGTATATCCAACAAAGAAATAATAAAATCATCATTTACATAAAAATCAAAAGCAAAGATTAAGATAGTCAAATATACACAAGATTTAGAGTTTAAAAAAAAATAGCTAATATCCTTTGATTTATCATTATTTTCTAGGTCTTGGAATTTTAGAAATGATGTCATGTTTGGTACAGATGCTTTAGAGCCAAAATTTGCAAGAATGATAGTATTAAATCCTGTATACATTGCTACTGATTTAAGTCTAGTATTTAGAATGTTCAACACAAGATTATTACTAGATATCTGAGTCACATATTTTCTGTAATTTTAAAGCTATACTATTTTGATTGATTTCAAGTTATTGTATAGGCTTTGAGAACTGCATCTTTATCTGTATAATTTTTTTTTTTGGTGTATAACTTTTTTAGTCCATATTAAACCGAAAAAAATCATTTTTACTTTTTTAAATCCGAATTTGAATAATGTCAAAATAAAATTGATTTTATAATAATGAAAGCACGCTGAAAACTGCAGGAGAACTGATTTAATTTCTCCTATCAGCTAAATAAATTGCCGTGGATTAAGTGCTTTAATAATTTACATTATTAAAAGATAAAATGGTATTTCACACATCTTTGTCACCATCTTTTGCAGAGAATAGTGAAGGGAATTTAAATCGATTCAAAAATCAAAGTTTCCAAAATAGGATCATCTCCGATCTGGATGAACATATTTGCACAGCACACTGATAAATAATTTCTGTCTCCAATTCCCGATTTCGATCTTTAAACGAAAATAATCAATTTCCCGCTTAGAATAGATAATTAAGGCCTTCAGTTCTGCATTTTATAAGAAATTTTTATTTATCAGTCCTAATATAAGTTTAAGGGTAAACAATTGCTGTTGTGCTCTTCGGGGTTCTTTTTTATTTTTTGAGGACCGACTTCGTATTTTTGACATAGATTTTTCACAAATAGAAGGTTAATATTTCGGATTTTAATTTATTTGATTTCAACGTGATATTACATCTTATAATAATAACGTATGCTATTCTTATTTTTATTCTATTTAAAATTGTATGGAAAAGTAAAGTAAATTGTTTTGAATTTTTTTTATTTTTTTATTTAGACACTAGTGTAGGTTAATATGTTTATTGTATACTGTAAATTAATTTATTTTGAACAAAAGTTAAGCGTATATGTGGAAAAAATTTTAGTATTAAATTATAGAATCCAATATTCAGATGAGCTTTGATAAAATTTTGATTCTTTTCCAAAGTTGGGAATAAACCGGCCTTTATTTTCTTAATTTTTATAATAATATTTTACCTTTTAGCACAATTATTATTTTATATTTTGTAAACACTATTATTATTATAAATCAACAGATAGTAGGATAAAACCGGTGTCAAATTTCCTAAATAGACTATTTGATATGTAAATCTTAAATGCTAAATATTATTAATGTTTTAAAGTAAAGTTAGTGTTTTTATATCAGACCTTTAGCTATCGGAAATGCTGACTTCAGACTATAGATTTTCTTGATCTGATTCAAAACTTCCACATATATATGGGCGCCGATTAAGAATGTAAGAATAAAACGAAGTTAGATTGAACTGAGCATAATTTTATCATCGATTGCAATAATAGTCACTAAGCCAGCTACAAAAAAAAATATAATGATATTTTTTGATTTTATATTGATAAATATTCCTATATGCAGTCTACTAGCAGACTAGAAGAAGGATTTATTTATGCATTATATTAAATTTGTATGATTTGAACCAAATTTACTATTTTTTGATACAAATTATTTTTTTGCATAGACTCTAGTATTTTTTTTTCCTTTAATTAAGTAGATAAAAAATGAATTAAAAACACAACGAGAATAAATAAAATACAGATTCTAGAACCTTCGAGTATATTAGACATTAATTATTTCATACATAAATTCGAAAGCTAACTTTTAAATAAATTTTAAAATCAAATGTAGTATAGATGGTAATAATCTGAATTGTATAAAGAAATAGCGTATTATATGATCTGATGTTCAAATTATATTAATCAGAAATTATTAATTATAATCTAACCTTTATTAAATTATTTTTTAAATTCATGATAATAATTTTAAATTGCCATTTTATCACCAAAATTGTTTAATAAATCCTCAACGTATATAAAGAATCAGAAAATCAATAAATATTAAAAAAGAATACAAGAACATTTCGATCAATTTTTTTCAAAATAATCTATTTGATAGAAAAATTAAACTAATGATATATCATATAATGAAATCTTACTCAGATTATTTATCCTAAATATTAACTACTCAATTATATATATTTATTTGAATTCTGATATCTCAGGTTTTTATATTAAAGGCATCCTCACTAAATTAAACAATTTAGATACTATATATATACGAATAAAAAGCTTAAATATAAACTGATAAGTTTCTTAGTGTATGATTCTGGTTAATTTTGCTTTTTTTTAAAAAAAGATACTACATATCTTGATTATTAATCAAAAAATTTTGGCACATAAAGTCGTAATGTCCATAAATTTAGTGATTCAAGAATAAATAAAAATTGATCAGAAAAATCGAAAAAAGTTGTAATTGTTTATTAAACATAATATCGATAAAAAACTTTTATAGCCACATGATTTTATATTTACTGATATTAAAATTACAAGATATGCATTCATAACCCAATTTAATACTTACAAACTAATTTCTAATTTATTATAGTTATTGAGATACCAGGTGTAGTTGAACAATAAAAAATTCAAAAAAATAGTTAAATTAAATAACTATTATCAAATCGAATACTTTTAAATGTACTAATGAACAATAATTGCCAATAAATTTAGTTTTGCGTAAAGAGATTAAAAAAGCTATTGTATTAGAGTTAAAACCTAATAATTCGTTTTTATGTTAAATCTCGTCTATCTATAATTATTAGGCTATTATTCAGACGTAACTAGGAATAATTGGATTTGGGACCTACATTGGCTTATTTTTAGACTAATTCTACTAGAATATCATTCATTTGATATTTACTTTAGGAATTTACAAGATACTCTTTGAAGAGTAAAAACGATAAAATTAAACCTAAATTAAATATAAAATGCTAAAAAATATAGATATTCATTATATTTTGTTCGAATAAGAACCAATATTCTTCAGTGTGGAGACATATCAAGTGTTATCATCTTTTTGGATCAAACTAAAACGAAAACCTAAAGCAAATAAAAATAAATTAAATGGAACGATCTGAAAAATTAAATTTCATGTTATTGATTGTAAAGTATGCTGTAGCGATATCCTTAAAATATTCTCTTTCCCAATGGTACTCTAGCAGCATAAAGATTTTATAATAAATTTTTATTCCCAAGTATATTTAAGATTTTTTCTCCCTTAAAATTACTAATCGGTAGAATAAGTAAATAAAACTTTAGATCCCACAAGCCAAGGCTAAATCAATTCATTATCTGAAATGATACAGAAACTCTTACGAGTAAATAATATCAGCAAGGAGTCAAAAGACTCGTAAGTCACAATAAGGAATCCGGTGACACGCTTATCTGTGTATCCAGAACTCATTGAGGCACTCCCGTAAACTGAAGAATACTGCTACCGATCATCTCTGACTGAAGAGCGCAAAACTGCGATCCAGTCTTGCCCCAAGGCTATTTCAATTAACTTCAATCCACCTCCACTATAAATATTCTGCATCAAACACGGTCATAAATGCCGATTCTATCTTTTATGGAATCCAGATAACCCAATCTCAAGTAAACAGGCAAATAGATTACTATTTCCATTACCTAATCTAGGATAACCCCAGGCTCTATACTTCCGATGGTCCATATATCATGTTTGCGAGCACAATAAGAGCCCTCATTTCGAGATTTCTACAGCCGTAAACAGTCAAGGTTAGAGATTCTCCACAAAGGACTGAATCTTCCTGGAAAACCTACTAAGCTCATAGAGTCTGAAACCAAGCCGCTGATGGAACAAGAAGAGTTGGGCTCCCTCATATCCAAGAAGAAAACTGTAAAATTTTTAGCGATTCAAGTCCTTTCACAAACGCCATAAGATTTAAATACAACAGGACACGGGTAGAAGCAATATTATTACCGCGCTGAGCACCTCAAATGTAACCACATCTGATGAAGGTAGCAAGATCTCTGACCATTAGAAAAATATTCGAGAAAGAGGCCACAATAGAGACTCGAAATGTTCCCCGAGTACGAGACTGCTTAGCTATGTTCAAATCTGCGTGATCCAAACTGAATGACAGTCGATGGGTTCAGAACATATTTATAATGGGAATTAGAATTTCTTTCACGAACCCAGTTTCAGAATTACTTCAGCTGGAGAATGTGAAAAAGAAAATTCAGCACGAGCAAAAAATTCGCCGACTTAACTTTTTCAGTGACGGAGACCGAGCCAGAATTCAACTGAGGGCCTTTCGATCTCACCGTTAATAGGTCAAAAATAATCGGAAAAAAAGAACTATTAGCCGAAATGTCAGAAAAGTCTTATCAGAGAAGGTATCGGCCCTGGTTTCAAAGAAATCGATCAATTTAATTCAATTGCGGGACCCAGGATTCTAAATTCAGCTTTTTACGGTTCTCAAGAACACTGGGAGACTTCAGCTAGTTTTGGACCTCCGAAATCTCTACTTATACGTAAAAGAGCAAAACTTCAAGATGGATATCATGTCTTCCATATGCTGCATGGTCTGTATAAAAGACTATTTGATGTCCATCAACCTCGAGGATGCGTTTATCTATATCCTAGTACCTAAGCAGCTCTGGAATTGCCTACACTTTCATAGGAATGGCCGTTATTTTCAGTTTCTGGTCCTGCTATTCGGGCTTTCACTGAGCACATGTGTTTTCACAAAGATCTTGCGACAAGTTTTAAAACCGACCAGGTCCTAAGGAATGCGAAATTTATCATACTTGTACGACCTACTAATCATGAGAGAATCCAAAGAGGCATGTGATTTTATCACACGCAAGACTATCTCCAAGCTCCGGAAGATTGGATTCAATATCATCGACGAGAAATCATATAAATCCCCGAACAATCTATCACACGTCTGCGGATAGTAAAAAACACCTGTGATATGACCCTAAAGGTTTCAACAATAAAGATTCGGGATCTTCGACGCGAGGCAAGCAATCTACTTAATGCTGACCATACGAAATTTAGATTTCTGTAGAGCTTTATTGGAAATACCGAATCAATTAGGTCGCTCTGCTATCTTTCCTCCTAATGATCCGACAACTGATGGAGCTCAAGAGTTACTCTCTCTCTCTCTCTTTCTCTCTCTCTCGACATTCAAATCATGGACATCGACATTGAAGCTGAAGAATCACGCTACACATAGATTATTACTCAGGGTTTATCAGCTTAAATTATGGAACTGTATCTCATTCTTACGGGTGACTCGGAAATTTTATATCTTCACGGACTCCAGAGATTCAGCGAGGAGTATTTTGGTAAACTAGCGCACGTACTTAGAATCATAATCACAACCCAAGTCAAAGATGAAAATAAAACCAAGGAACTGATGACAGTTTTTTTTTGCACTCAAGCTCACGAGTGTGATCGAAAACTGGAGTTATTGTGCTCAGATAACACAACCACGCATACGTACGACAAAAAATTTGGAGTAAAAAGCTACGCAGAACTGCTCGAAATAGCCGTGAAAATTTTTTCTACTGCTTAAAGACTAATATACGGCCTCAGCTGACATTTTCCATCAGCAATCAATCTATCATACTCTTCAAAAAGGCTTACATCTCAAACCAAATTTTATCTGTCGTATAAGATATTCGACATACTGAACCCCATGCGTTGCTCACATAACATGGATCTATTTTCCTTTCGTATGAATAAGAAAGAAGAGAAATGATACATCTGGTTCATTAAAAATTAAGCTCCGTATAAAAAATTCATTAGCATTCAAATTGACAGGATTCAACAGCCCTTATGCATGCATGAGTTTGAATATATAGCGCAAAATTTGCAGAAGGTGCGCAAGGAACGAATAAATATTAATTTAGTGGCGTCAATGTATAAACCAGCAATATTTTTTCCGGATCTGATGTCCCTCGCTGTGTCCCAAGCTCTGATACTGCAAGCAACAGCTGTAGTTCCAGATACCAAAAGCGTAAAGTCTCAGCTCTCGTAAAAAAAGCATTGGAGCATTATGGATTTAGGGATAAACAGAGTTTACATGAAACGCAAGGTCTTGAAACTTATACATTTGAATGTATTCTTTCAATAGAACGAGGTTTCAGACATCGTTCGAGATACAGTTCTATTCAACAGCGCTTTTTAGACTGGAGAATATCAAGTGAAATTAATACAGCCATTTCAGCACCGCAGATCATCAACTTTCTGGCCGAAATCTATACTGTAGAAAAGTTAAAAGCCGGATCTATAAAGGCTTACAAATCTGCGCTGCTGAATCTAGCTGAAAACTCCGCAGAATTTTCGAGTCATCCAATGCTCGCCGAGTTTACAAAGACACTGGATGATGCCTCAATAGTATCTTTTGTTAGACCGGTATTAGATATAGCACCAGTATTGGATACGTTCAAAGAGTGGGGTCCCACATCTGACCTCACAGTCAAGCGATTAACGGCCAAGCTATGTTGGCTTCTATCAGTAACCGGATTAAGAAGGCCAAGCGACATACATAGAATCGACGACGAGCGGAGCCAAGTTACACTAGAGGGGATAAATTTGGTTATTGTAGCTACCAAAGAAAAACAGGCATCACGATAAATAGAACAGCGCTGTCAAATTTATCCTTACTCAGATCCAATATTATTCTCAGTACTGTTGTACTGAATTTACAAGGAAAGGGTAACTAATAACAACTTCCAGACCCCAAAAAAAAACAATAGAAAGTGGGTTTTAAAATGATTTTTAAAGTTTTCTAAAAACAAGGAAAATTCATCTAAATATAGATAGAATTTCCAGATACATATCATCATTTTTCGAATATTTACGCCTCGTCATGGATACACCAATACACAATGGTAGAGTACTTGGTGCCACATTAGCGGATAACTCGGGTTTATCAGCTTTTATATAATTTTCACGCCTTTTTGTCAAACTATACCATCATCAATACAATATATTGACTCATGAGAAATTCCTCGAGTGATTTGACTGAGTCTATTCTATAATTTGGAGTAACTTGATATTTATCCTTTTCGATGTATAATTTTAGAATTGATCTATATCTTTATAGAGAAAATTAATTCATATAATACGATGAGAGAAGACATATCAAGTCTTTCCCATGATACTCGTTTTACACATTCTTTTTGATGATAGGGTTATCACTACAGCTTACTTTATACCTATACCATAAAGTTTTATATTTTTCAATTCAATTCAAACCGATTCAATTCGATTCAATTCGATTTAATTAACTTTAATTAACTTTAATTTTATTGACTTTGAATTTTCGATTTAGTTTAATCCAATAATGTGATAACACATAATATATATCCTCTCATCAGTTTTGAAGACATTATCGGATAAACTGTACCAAAGGCTAGACTTATATACTGAATCTATTGATATCTAACTTCTGGGTGAGAACCCCGACGTACACGCTCGAAATACGCAGATGAGTTCAGACGACTTAGATATTGTACTAAAGGTAGCTATTTAACTGCATCTAGCCATGCCGAAATATTCTGCAAAGTTATGGGGGAATGTAAAGAGTTCCTAAAAACCCCAATTACATCTGTAGAAGGTTTGAATCTGTCTCGGTGATTCGTATGTTATTCGATCCTTGGTATGCATCAAGGGCGATTTTATCTGGGCACAGAATACTTGGAATCCCACGATAAGCTACCCTCTAGTCCTACGAAGCTAGTGTGGAATTCCTTCCGCCTTAGGATCGACAGACCTAAAAAAAAAACTCCTCTCATATATTTTACGTTTTAATATAGTATAAAGTAAATTAAAACTTCGATACTAAAATTTTTTGATATATGAGATTAATTATGTATAACTTTTTTTATAGTGTAAAGTTCTCGATGTAAAAATAGTATAAATAATTATTGGCCAATGAGTTGTATCATTCTTTTTTTAGAAAATAAAAATTTCAAATTTAAATGAATAAATATAAAAACTGAATAGCATTGTCAATTCTATCAATATCTATAATGAATGACCAATTCAATACCATTAATATTCAAAAGAGATCTCTCTATGCTCACAATCTCTCGTTTATTCAAAATTTTACTAATAACTTTTGGCTCTTTGGGAATAAAATTGATAGATTTTTATTAGTATCTATATATATGTGGAGGGGTTTGCAATCCTCTAGGATCTTTATGGGTCTCATGGTGTGTTAGCTTTTATTATCCACACTTTAGTTGAATATAATACTACTATAGGGGATTTAATTTATTATTTTCGTGGTTTATATTGTATAAAACGTTTATTATTTGAAAAAAAATTATATTATAATAATAAGTAATAATAAAATGTCTAATAATTGGGACTGAATAAAAATTTTCTGGAGTTTTTAATGGAAAAACAAATTTCATTAGTATGTGTAACTCATTAAAATTCTGATTTTTAATGTCAATTTTTCGTAGTTATGTATATTTGCACTTTTATGATATTTTATACCTATTGTATTGAGCTTGAAATTCTATTAAATAAAACCAGATTAACTGTTTTCAGTTGATTTATATGTAGTAAAATTTTTCTTTTTAAACTCTTTGAGGAAATCAAAAATGGATGACTGTTTATTTTCTCAGAATGATTATATAAAAACAACAATAATAAAGTTTTGTGACTTTCTTTGCTTTCAAATGCAAATCTCAAAACCCTTCCGCATATAAGTATTTCGCAGTATAAATTATCGACTATTATTATATTGAGACATATTGAAGGTTTGTGGGTTTTATTCACGAAGCCATAAGACAACAAGTAGCCACAAATAACTTTAACCTCCTATTTCTTTAATCAATATCATTTTATTTTCTTTGAGACTAAAAATAATTTTAGCAGTCAAATTCTGATAAAAATTCAAATTATTCCAAAAGCAGTCCATTTGCTAATTTTCAGTCTAATTATTTCTAGTGAATCAATTTAGTAAAAAAAAATTCAAATAGCTATTTAAACTAATTAAAACAATTCAAGTTTCTATTTTATCCAAATTAGTCAGTAATATGTAAAAAATTTAAACAATTAGTATTAAAAAAAATTAATAAAAGCAAAACATTCTAATTTATTATCTTTTCAAATATGTGCTTATTTATTTGAAAATATTTAATCACAGTTCGATTTTAGAGGATTTACTGACTCCGCTCTATTTATTTATAATTAATAAATTTCTTTAGGCTTTTAAAATGATAAGTGATATTTTCTACTCAACCATATCAAAAAAATGGTAATTTGAATTATTTTAATATGGGTTTAAGAGGAATAAACTAACAAATAACATTCAGATTGATCGTAATACTATAGTTTTTGGGGAAAATGATACTGAAAATTTATTAAAAGTAAAAAAGTAAGCGGTGTATTATTGTAAAAAAGCTGTAAACTACGATCTCCCTGAGATTGTAAACCTTTGTAATATTTATTTTGTAAGAATTGTTATTTTAAGGAACGACTAATTGAGTGAAGAATATAAAAGCATACGTTTTAAATTATCTACCTATTAAAACATCGGAAACAGGCTTATTGAAATATAATAAATCCTAAAAAAGATCGGAAAAGTGTAAAAATAGATGATATATTTTATATCAAGTAATTAATCAAGGGTCGATTTGATATTGTGATTAAAATATTTGAAATTTATTTATTTCTAGTATTCCGATTTACAGCTCTAAACTCCTATGATGTTGTATTGAACAAATTAAAAAATAAAATAAAAGACTTGTATACTCGCAAACTTAAAAATATTTAAAACTCAAGGTATTTTTGATATTATACTTCTTGAATGTGTAAAAAAATTATTTATATTCGCCAATTTCCAAATGATTTAAAGATTATATTATAATTAAATTTATCTAAAAAGAAAATATTGAATGATTAAAAAATATTGATAACTATCTGAAAAATAATTAAAAACAAAATTTTATACCCAAAAGTTCAAAAAATAACAAATAAATAATTTTTTTGCAAATCAGGGCGATATATTTATGTTTCTATAGTTTTTTTGTTGGTAAAAAACTAGGTAAAATCAATTTTTTTTATATAAAAATTGACTACTAGTGATTTTTGTTTTATAAGTAGTCGATCTTGTAATATGTATACAAATTTAGAGTATAAAAAATTTGAATATTAAATATAAACTTTTTAAATATAAAATAAATATTCAGAATCTATCCGATTTAACGGGGAAATAAAACAAACCTATCGCATTTATTCAAATTAAACCAGATATTAATGAATAATTTTAATTTATAAACAAGTTTTCTTTTAGATTTAGTAATTTGAAACATTGGATTCGATTTATTAACATAAATCTAAAAATTATTCTAAATAAGTCATTTCAATTAAGAATTAAGTTTAAAATCGAAAAGGTTTAATTTATAACTGCCAAAATGCTTTTTTGAATGCTTTTTCAATAAATAAACATCATTCATAACCACTATCCACTTATAACTACTACTTGATAATGCGCTAATAACTGGGAAAAAAATTTAAAATTATGGAATAAAATAATATTTAATAAATCAAAAGAATGCAAAAAATTTAAATAAGAAAAGAAAATATAATACATATTTATTTCGGCTGTAAAAGAATTAATGGATTCTGGAAATATGCTAGCCAGTTTATAAATACTAATTCTACTATTGATAATTTCTTAACTAGTAGAATTACTGTCGATTAATTTTTTATATTTTTATAGCCACTCAAAGGCAAGTTTCCAAGTTTAGACATACTATATGGATTAGCGATATGAAGCATTCATAGATTCAAAAACGAATATGCTCTAAATAATAAAGTATTTCATACTGAAGGAGTGTTCATCAGATATAAAAATGACCTTAATGAAAAAATAA
>LSSN01001326.1:0-30857 GCA_001970855.1 Smittium culicis
AATTAAATTTGTTCGATTGTTTTTGTGGTTTAATAACCTAATAAAAGCATATTTTAATTCAACGAACGCTGTGATCTTGCGTAATGGAACTATCGATATTAGTTCCAGAAAACTGGCCAACATTAGTTGGGCAAGCGCTGCCTTTAATAATCCTAAGCCTCTATAAGGAATTGGTTATGGCAGGTAAAATTTTATTCCTAAATAAGCTGGAACATTTAACCTGTGTCGATCCTATAATTGAAATCAGCCTTGTCAGCAAAAAATAAAAATAGTATGCGTATGAGGTGAATCCAGTATAAACTCACATTTATATTATGAAAATTTAGCAATAAAATTGAAACAGTTATGGATTAATTGCTACAAAAAATAAGTGTTCGGAAATTTTTTGAAATAGATAACACGAGGAAATTAATGTTTTTAAAATTCAAAGGCAACTAAATTATAGCACTAATAAAAACTAAAAAAGTAAAATTTAATGGTAAAAAAATAGACTATCTAGAGAAATCATTCTACAGAAAATTATATAAATATATAGCCACATCATACTTTAATGGGCCAAATATGTGGAATATCGCTCAAGAATTCTATGAAAAAATAGGGAAAATAGGGAAATTAGGTTGAATTTTAGAAATTATAGCACTAAAACTTACTAAATTTAATTCTTATCTATAAAAAAGTATATTAATAATAATTTAAAGAAAAATTATGACAAAATTATTCGATTTTTAATTTTTGATGATACTAAACCAGTAATATTGTGGTACGGAGCTAAAATTATAAGTATATACTGAAAAGTAAATACTTTCTGGAAAAATAGATGTACAGAAATAATTTCTAAATATGAAAAAATTAAAAGGATAAAAAATAATAAACTATTAACCATCAAAAATAATACTTATTGAAGAAATAATAAATACAAAAATAATAATAATAATATGAGAAAAGTCGGAGATAAAAACCACTTTTAAAATTCATATTTTTTTTTAGGTTTCACCTGATCAAGAGAATATAACCAATCTGATACCATATCTGGATAAATCTATTGAAAATGATATTTTCAGCCAAAAAAAAGCTATCTCGAATAATACAAAGATCTAATATTTTTTACTAAATAGCTGTGAAAACAGCTTACTAAAGATACCAGAAAGAGATATCGAATTAATGAGAGTTCCTACTCAGCATAGAGTCCAGCTATCTATAATAATTAGTATAATAAGGAATAAAATAAGCAAAAAAACTAGTTTAAAGATGAAAAGTCACAAAATGGAAAAATTAAAAATTTAAACAAGAGAAAAAGATATGTCAGAGGAATATTTTAAGCAAAAGAGCATGTTTACCTAATTTTTCGATCAGAAAAATCGAGGAAAGGTGTATATAAATGCATTAATTCCTCTTAGAAGTACTAATGCGTCTGTCACTGAATATGAGTTAGATGATTTCTGAGTAAAAAACATCGATTAAACAAACAAAAATTATACAAAAACCTCCACAACCATGCAGGAAGTTATGCATATGTATAATTAATAAATTATAAAAAAAAACAATAAAAAAAATCATAATATTAATGGATACCTTTAATGTCAAGAGTATTTCAGAATACATAAATGAACATTAGTTTCCATCCAAACATAAAATCATTTATTAAATCTGATATTATACACCTACAAGAAATCTTCGTTATTAGATAATACAAAAATTTTGCGTCTGTGTGATGGAAAATTAAAGTTTTTTGGTCCAAATGCACCGCTAAAATATTAATCAACGGTAAATTCTCAATTTTAGATATTCATATATATATTGAAGGCTGTGTAAACATCACATATATTTCTATTACAAATATTAACCAATTAAAAGTATTTAAACTATACTTTCCTAATAGCGCAAAAGAAAGGAAAATAACTCTAGATTTTAAATACGAAAAACTTGTAAAAAAAATCAATAAAAAAGAATAATTTACATTTCAAGGAGACCTAAAGATGATAGAAAATAAATTTTATGATAGAATCCTTGCAAAAAAGACAAATAAAAATGAATGTAAAGTCATAGAAATAATAGCGAGTCATTTGAAACTAATTATTTTTGTGTCTAAACGATCATCTTATCAATATATAAATATACGGAAAGAATACTCTGGTAAATATAAATTTAGAATATACCAAGTTGAACAGGAGTACAAGAATTCGCTATAAATCGCCAAAAAATATTTATTATTGCTATTAGTATCAAAGATATATTCATCTATTTATAATTATGCAGTTTATTTGGTATGGGGAGCTGGTAATTTTAGGAAAGTAGGAACACTTTGCTTACTTTTATTCAGTCAACCGAATTTATTATCTTCACATTTATAAACGTTATATCTATTCTATTTCTAACAATTGCTACGCTATTATTCTATATTTACTATATAGTAGTTGCATTTGAAAATAGATAATGTTAAAATTAGTTTTTTTTTCTGTAAGTATAGAGAACTATACTTATAGTCTTGTTGGAAATATAGCACTTATGGATTTCAGGTTAAACACCAATATCCCCGTATAAAAAGTGCATGGTTCGATAAATCGATTAATCGTTATAATTTTTCAGTTAACCATTACTAAATGCATGAAAAATTTTAGACAGTTTAAACCTTATCAAAAAAATTAACTTTTGAAATTATTATTAATAGGTAAATTAAATAATTTCGAGCAAAAATCGATTCGCTGGTCCAATTGATTACAATTGCAATATTTATCAAATATAATTACATTTCTAAAATCGCTAGCAATTTTAATCAATTGATAATTTCTGAATATGTATTTAATTATTGTAAAAAAATATCAAAATAGACATATAATCATAAAAAAAATTGATAAATAACCGATAAAAAAAGCAAATTTTATTAAAATTCAGATTTTATAAAGGTTGAATTTCAACCTTTTACTCAATTTATAAATAATAACATATTAAAATTTTACAAAAAAAATAATCCTTTATAACAGTTTTATAATACATAATGCTAAATAGTCATATAAAATATTTAACTAGCAACAAAATTAATCTAAATTACTAATAAAAATTTATTTATTATAATATTTTTACAGCTGTAGTTACTAAATATGCCAGATAATTTTATTTTGATTAGATATCCATATTCGTAAAAAATACCTGAAATGTGGAAAAATTTAAAATTTCATTATAAAGATAGTAAAAAGCTTAATTTTATACACTCTAGCCAAATATTTTAACATCACAATACAAAAGCTTTGCTAAAATATCAGTGATTCGCATATATTTATTACTAAAGGGTGATGAAGTATTAAAATTTACAGTTAATAAAAAAAATTCAAACTTATTAAAGTCTCAAAATAATATTACATATTTTTTATGAATAAATCGCAAGTCTCCTCATAATTTTGTATCCAAGCTAATTGTAGTAGATAAAATATCATTTTATACATTAGAAAACACTGCTGAGATCCAGAAAGAGCAGAAGGTCAAAATATTATAAAATTCCTTCTATTTAAAATGGTTTAAATATTAAGTTTATGGAATATGAGATGAATTAAAAATTAAGACTAGAGAATTTATAAGAAATAGAATAGATTCAGCTGAAAATTTATCGATATTATTGGATGAATGGACTTCTATGAGAAACATAAGGTTTATGGGAATAAACTTACACACCAAATACAAGGATATGATATACCTTGGAATGAATAATGATATAAAATTCTATGCTCGCAAGTAAGTCATCTTGTATAGTAAAAAATAAATTACTTGAATTTGACTTAGAAATAAAAAAGTATAATGTACCAGTTATGGTTAAAATGTGAAAACTTTTGAAAATTCACAACCAATTTTGATTAGTTCATGATATTCATTTGGCTGGCATAGTCGTATTATATTAAAAATTAGAAATCGATTAGATAAACATGATTCAGATTATTTAATTAATTTTAAAAATTTTCCATAAAATTTCATCTGAAAGATTTGAATTTAAATAATGTACTAAATTCAGAATGCTATAGCAATAATTCAGTCGAGAGAACTCATGCTCAACAGCATACCTAGGGTTTTTAGGCTGTAATTATTTATTAAATATAAATATTTCTGACGATTTTAAACTATCAACAAATAAATTTAGAAAATTGCTAAGTTTTTTAGAAAATTTCCTCTTAAATACGACAATCAGCAAAAAAAAAAGTATTTTTTTAGAAAAGTGAAAAGGTTAGAAGTTGACTGCAAAAAAAAAAAGGAATTCTGAATTTTATGTTAAAAGCTTTTATGGAGATAGACTCTGATAAAAAAACATTCTCAGTATAAGTGCATGCAAATTATTTCCTGTCGATTCGAGATAATTTTTAGATCAAATTAGTATAAGTATTAGAAATAGAAGAACTTTCTTCACAGTATTGTTTAAGAAGAGATTCTGATAATTTCAAATCCTAAAAAATATTTGATTTTTTAATCGAAAACCTATTGGAATTAAAAATTGATCTTGGTATAAGATTTTTTAATTCTATAATTAAAATAATTAAAAACATACGAATTATTAGCTACGAAAGCTTACAAAATATTAATCAATCGAAGCGAGTTTATTTGTCATATTCGAAATCATAATATGCTTTCCATACTGAGTTGTATTATACAACAGATTAAATTACGAAAATGATTAATTAGATGTCTCGGTTTTTGTTTTTCAAATCGAGCGCCCAGCATAAATAATATTAAAGCATAAAAAAATTTTTTTGAGCTACAAAACCTTATTACAAAATAAATAGAAATAATTCCTGTAATATCTACTAAAGAGAGATACTACTCAAGTTTCAGTGTGTAAGTTTGACGCCCTCCGTATAGTTTAACTTAGTTTATTAGTAGTTCTTAGTTATTATTAAATAAATTTATTATTCCTATAATTTCTTAGTATTGCCTTGGTGGCTTTAGTAATTGTCTAAGTGACTTTATAAGTGTTAGTCTTAGTGACTTTATAGTTGATTATTAGTCTTGGTGACTTTTTCTTGGTGAGCCGTTTTGGGTAGTTATCTCAAGTTGCTGTTCTGTTCCTTTAGGACTGTTTATCTGGTTATAATTATTATTATGTTTAGTGATTTTGATTTAAGTGTTAGGTGCAGTCAGTAAGACTTAGCGCCTGAGGTGTTAGTTTGGCGAGAGGTGAAGCCAGAGGTGGATAGTAGTAGTGAGTAATCCGACGACTCTACTTCTATCCCTTCTCTGGTTAACCGGGAACCAGAGCTAGGGAGTACGGACATCGAAGAGGAACTTAGTAGGATGTTCTCTTCGATGGTTGTGACCCCTCGTGCGGACTACTATAGTGTAGCTAGACCTTTGTCTACACTAAGGGTAGAAGGAGAGATGACTTTCAGTGACGTAGTCTCTCCAGGGGCTCAAAGATATGCTAGATTAGGGTACTATCCCTTAGCTCTAACACAGAATTACGAAGTGAAAAGCTTCTACCCAGGGGACTGGGTATAGGAACAAGCTTGCGACACTACAAAATTAAAAATTTTTGGTGGTATTAGAATTCAAATAGAATTATTTGATCATGCAGGTGTTAATTAAACATAAATACTAAAATTACAACGCCTCTAGCCAGAGAATAAATGATCAGGGTTGATGATTTGTAATATATGCTTTTTATCAATATTAAATAAAAACAAAAAAAAACTTTTTTGCTAATTCGGGTTGAATTAAAGAGATAAAGATTAATATCTTTTAATTATGTTTCATATATTATTTATCAATATTTAAATTTTTATATTTAAATGGCACATTTCTCCGATAGGAAAATGATGTCGGAAAATAATAGATATTCACTTTATCAAATATATTCCTTAAATAAAATGCCCTGTAAGATAATTAAAAAGATTTTTTTTTATTATTAGAAATAAAGTATTAAAAAATACATTTAATATATCTATAATATTTTTTTTCTATACACAACATAGGAACCAATCCTAAGTCTCTAAATTAATTTTATAAAATTTTATTGACTGTTACTCAAACATCTGCTGAAGCTGAAAAACGATTTAGTGAGTTAGGGATTTTTATTACGAAGTTAAGAATCAGATTATATGACAAAAAGATACATATCATACTAAAAACCCGATCATGATTAATTAATCAAGGTGTATTCTAAAAGTAAGAATAGTCACAAATAGTTTAAAGTTGTTATTAAAATTAAAGTTATTATACTAAAACTTTTATTAGATGGATAATACTAACTTTAGTTTAAAAATTCATATTTTTTGTAATATTTTCAACTAATTATTAAAATAAAAAAATTAATTTATACAACTTAGTAATTTAAAAATTTTTTATAATTGAAGAGTGAAATCTGATACTTTTATTTTTATATTTAAGATAAAATATAATTGTGAATGTAACGTATTTGTTTTTTATATTTTATAGATGTTTATAATCCTAGTTATAAATATTATTCTTTCTATTGCAAAAAAAAAATAAAAATAAAGGTGGCTACAGTTTAATTATTAATTATAGTATACAAATATAATATTTTGCGGTATTATATATCTATTAACAAAAAAAAAAACGTCTTTATTAGATTCATAATTCAACATATATTCGGTAGAAGATTGACTTGATTTATGCTGTGTATAGCAATACAAAATATTATAAGTGAATCATAAACAAACTAATATGAATAATATAAAACATGCTATGCGATTCAAACATAAATTAAATTCAAAAATATTATAAAAAAGTTAGAAGATAAAGAATAATGAAAGAGGATCCACGAAATTAAATAGAATACAATTAAAATTGAAATAGAAATAAATTATTGAAAAATTATTGAAACTATAGAAATATGAAGTATAAAAAAAGTTAATATCTCTTATTTGGGAGATTAATTCGTGGATTAAAGCTTTTTGGATTTTAATTATCCTAATCAAAAATATTATCTTTTATGAAAAGCATTTGTCTGCATAAAACAATTAGTTTGAATGCAATATTTTTCTGTCTTAGCATTGTTTTTAATGAACTTTTTAACAAAAAGTCAATATTTATAATCTAATTGTTGTATAAAATTAAATAAAAGCTTTCTTGAATTAAAATATGGTATTTCTAATAGCTCCAAATTTCGTTCGAAAAATTATTTATAAGTTTATTATGTAGTTTTAGATACTAATTTTGCGAAATAAATTGATTAAAAAAATTAATTCTAACTCTAAAAAATACTTTAATTGAGTTTTATCACTTTTTTCTTATAAAATTATAGATTAAACTAAAAAAAAATCCTTTTAATCATTTAAAAAGATATGATATTTTTTTAAAAATTTATATATCAATATCCAAAAACACTTAATTCAACTAGTATAATGTAGGTAAATAATAGATATCAAAATTATATTGAAAAATGCTAAATTTTTTCGAAACTTTATATAATTAATTGTAAAACGTTTTTTTAACCATGATTTAATCATAGATGCATTAAAATAAAATTTGACCTTTCAACACTCAATTTAAACAAAGAAAAAATAAAATAATGTTAAATTTGGTTTGAAGCTTTATATTCTTTTATTCAAAGCCGAAAAGTTTCCTCTTATCTCTATAGGGTAAAAATACCTTTCTGTACCCCGTAAAAATTGTACTTTAAAATATTATTGATTCTAATATATCTCATAATAGTCATTCACAACAAGAAAGCGAATATAAATACCACTATTCTTAGTAAAAATGCTATTCATCCCAATAATCATAGTACAGTGGCTATTACAAATAGATTTTCAGTTAAATGATTGTTTCATTTCACTTACACCTATAGCTGGAAGTTGAATGAAAATTTTTTAAGTGATTTGAATTTATCAAATAATATTAATATAAATGGATAGATAATTTTACTCGTGAAATGGTAGAATTAACTTAAAGAAATGATTAAAAAAAGTCTTTAAAATTATGGAAATTTTAGAAATATAACCAATAAACTAATCAATCTAGCAATTAAATCCAAATCAACTCACGAGTTTTTACATGTAATTTTCACTAGCGAGGAAAATAAAGAATTATATAAAATTTGTATTCTAGAGAATGTTTTTGTATTAACATATTAATAAGACATTTTTTTATGGAATAGTAATACGCTCTTGAGATAATTAGTCGGAAAAAACGAAAAATGAATATATATTTCTACGTATTACTATATTTTATAGAAAAGAATATGATTGTAAGTGAACTTGAAAATAAAAACGGAAAAGTAATGAAAGAAAAAAAAGGATTGGAATGAAGTGTATTTTTTTCATAGAACTTAGTTCCAAAATGAACATGCTTTTCCCACTATCTAATCAGTCTTAATATTATCTATCACAAAAATATTTAATATACATGGAACAGAGGTCCAAGGTAAAAAGTAAAAGTTAGCGAAATTATTGAGGATATGGAGGAATTACCTTAGAATAAATCTGTATGCCGATATGGGCTACGTTTTTGATTCAATAAAAAGTTTAATTGAAAATCATCAAATCATCTCGTTTATACATTCAATAAACTGGGATTAATTAAAAAGCTGAAACGATTGAATTACGGGGAAAAAATATTATTAATTCCTGAAAATGGTGACTTATATTTCATGAAAACTACAGGCTAATAACCCTTTAAAATTTTGACAAAAAATCATATAAAATTCTAACCAAGATACTTCGAAATGAAATTAGGAAAAATAATTGATAATTACCAATCATATATTATTAAAATCAAAGAAATTTACTTCAAAATACACGCCACTAATTTTATATTTAAAAATAGTAAATTCAATCATAAAAATATCAATGGGTAGCTGTATATTGTCAACCGAGAAAAAAAAATACAGAATTTATTAGTACTAACAGTTCTAAAGTCACAAGGTAATTAGTTTTAACCGACTTTTTGTGAAAATATTAAAAATATATTTAAAGAAAAAAAGGGTACGCAAAATAAATACACATGCTGAAAATAATAATAATCGTCAAGTACTCAGAAAAAACGACCATACATATATTAATTTCAAAAGAAATAATTGTCGAGCCATTCATCATTAGCCTAAATATAATTATTTATGGTATATCAGTGGAATATAAAGACTTGAAGCATAAAGCGTATGCATATGATCCGCAAATAGGGATAAGTGATTAAAATTATGAAAAAATTGTGAATGATGCCCTCAGAATTTATTAGTTAGCTTGCAATGTGAAAAATTAACTCAAACAAATATATATATATAAAACTACAAATAAAATTTTTTAACTTGGTTTTTACCTGGTTCTGTATGCTTATTGCAGTTTAATGAAGTTTAATTTGGTTTAATAAATGATTTAATTGATTTTAATAAAAATTAAATTTGATTTGGTTTAGTTTTAAATTGAAATATATATAAGATGAAAAAGGTTAATTAAATAAATCACAATATTTACATTAATAAAATTACTCGTTAATGAGAGTTTAATATTTAATAATTTATTCGTGCGAAAAGAATATGATTCTATCAAAATTTTTAAGTGATAAGAAAAGAAATTTTTGTTATATTTTGATAATCAAAAAAAGGTGAAAATTTCGGGCCATATAATGTAGTCGAATAATTCAACTACTACCTTAATTTACGATTAAGGATTTTGGTATCAAAAAGCAGAAAAAAATTTTATATCGGGTATTAAATTTGAATCCTGTGTTAAAGTGTGTAAGAATAAAATAAAATAAATGATAATTTGAAAGAAAGCTTAGACAAAAAATTGTTAAAAACGTTCGATTTTTTATTTGATAAGGTAAAAGGTGCTATAAAATTTTACTTCAATTAAAATTAACAAAAATACAGTGTTGGTTATGAGTTTTAAGTTCAGTACTTTTTACTCGAACAAAATAAAGTTATAACGCAAGAAAATAGAAGGAAATTAGTATATCAAAATTTGGGAATTAAAATTTCTTATCAAAGTTGTCGACCTTTCATTATTATTTTTTCACTTTAGTTTATATACTGATTATCCACTAATCTTATTTTCATCTTTATACTTCACATAGGTCGTATTCCGTGGATAATTTTTCTTTTTTCTCGAAGTTCATTCTTTGTAATAGTTTTATTTATTTATATGTTAATAATAAATTAATAATACTATTGGCTAAATCATATTTCTTTTTAATCGTTTGTATTTGTTATTCTCTTTCTGGAATTTCGTGGTTTCTAATCAACTAAATAGCTATTTTTCTTTATAAAAAAAAGTTTTGTGTTAATAAAAAACTTTGCTTAAAAATTTGATGTTAAAAATAAATTTGGTTTCAATAATAAATTTTTTGCTAATGATAAAGATTTGTGAATAATAAAATTGATTTCAACAAAGAAAATTTATTTTAAAAAGTACAATTTTAAACTTTGTCAATAAAAACTTGTAGACGTGCGCTATTTTAGCACTACTACAATAATACCCTAAAATATAGGAATAAAAATGAAGAACAAAATCAACTAAATTGAGTATAAAATAAAATAGATAAAGGGAAAATATGTTCTAAAAGAATTTTATAGAATATTAAATTTATGTAATAATACAATTAATTCAAACATTGAGAATTTACATATAAACGATCTACTTAACCGCGTTAATGAAAAAAAATTGCGGTATTAATAATTCATCTGTAGTGATTAATTTATGAAATATATAAAAAACAAACATCTTTTCGACAGAATACCAGAGTATTGTTGATCAGATAAAAAAGCTCATAGACCAGCCAAAAATTTCAAATAATTCGTGATTTTTTTTAAATCAGAGGCGGTTTCAATCAAATTCAACCAAGAAAATATTTACAAGAAATTAGTCGATACAAGTAGCAGTTTAAAAATAGTAAAGTATCTATAAAAGGGAAATTAATGTCATCAAAAACCCCCAGTATTATCTAAAATTTTGTACTTGACTCATTAATACCAATAATAATGAATTTATATCAAGGAAAAAACCTCTAATAGATAGATTTATCAACCTATCGAACAGCGATTTAGTGGAAAGGTTATTAAACATTCATCGCAGAATTCAATATCAATCCTTAAGCTTTTTCTCCATAAATTAGAGTTTTTTATTTGATGCGATTAGAAATTCAATTATTAATATTTTTATAATTAAATTCTATAGTTTTTGAAATGAAAGTTTCTCTGCGACAGAAAAATCATAAAATAAGTTTATAATTGGGAATTCACACTTTCCAAAAAAAAATTACATAAAATTTAAATTCAAATTTTTCGAATAACAACAAAAAAAATATAAACATATTTTGAGTGCAATAAACTTAATATAAATTAATAATTAAATTAATTCTTATAAATCCTAGTAATAACAAGCTATATAATCACTGTATTGTATTACAATATATATATCAATAGAAAAACCTATTCCATAATTGATTTGCTAGAGCTGGAAATTCAAAGTAGAATTAGATCTACTAAACATTAATTCATGATCAAAGAAATTATGTATAAATTGTATAAAGAGTTTTTAGCAATAAAAATAGTATATGAAGAGATTTGACAATCTCTAACCTCCAATACTTAAATAATAATAATAATAATTTTGTGATAATGTTCAAGATTTGTCGCTAATAAATAACATCAAAAATTATTTATTAAATTTCCACAAATGTGGATCGAATCATTAAAGCTTTCAAAAAGTATTTACAAAATAAACTGTCCAGGCATACATGACTGATCATTTTAAAATATTGAAATTCTCTCATCAAAAAAGCCAATAAGTTGTTGAAAAAAACTTGTAAAAATCAATAATAAATGAATAAAATAATAAAAAACAGAAAATTTCAGCTTGTTAATTATTAAATATAAATCGAGCTAGAAATTTTATACAGGAGTTAAAATTTAAATAGAAATTAATAATATTCCAATAAAAAATCGTATTAGGTTAGAGATAAAAAAAAAAGTACAAAAAATCATAAATAGAGCCGAGATCAATAGATAATTAAGCATTTTCATAAAATAACACATAGACTAAAGTTTTAAATAGTAAAAAAATAAAGTTAAAGATTTACGCATATAATAGAAAATAGCCAGGAATAGATCCAAAGCTGGAAAAAATTGGGAGAAAATTCAAAATTGAACTTACTAAAAATTAAATATAGCATATAAATAACTATAAGCCAAAGAATACTAGTCATAATGGCCCCACTTTTATTGAACGAATATTACTAGAGAAAAACTCAGGTCGTTGAATAAATGTTTTATTGAAAATCCACAGAAATTTAAATAGTTTAAAGAAAGATAAGAGAGTATCACTTATAACTTAGGATTTAGAAGGCTATATAATTTGATTGAGTTTTTTTTTGCTTTTATTAACCGTCGTAAATTCTAAGATTTAAACCTGCCTACTGCTTCTTTATAGTTTGGTTATGTGAGAGGTTACTCCAAATAATTAAGAACCCTGATTGAAAGGGATAACCCACTTAACCAGTATGATTATTTGGCTTGTCGGTGAATTCCAATGAACCTCCTGGATTAGTCCAACAGACGTCTTGATATTGTCTGGAAATATATAAATCACCGTGAACAAAACAAAAAAAAAATTTTCTTTGTTTTTAATCTTTTTTTTTATTATTTCAATTATTTCCGGTACCGATTTAAAGGCGGAAAAGCCCAAATACATGGTTTTTTTTGGCGGTGGGGGAAGGGGGATTTTACGCTTTTATTTTATTTTTTTTTAAATTTTAAAATTTTCATACCTATCCAATCCCCACTAGCGCAACGTATCCTATAGATAGCGCTCTGATAATAAGATTTTCAAACATTCTAATCAATATATCAAGGACTAACGCCTCTTGTGCTTATTCAATTTATTCTCTCTCATCTTTCTTTAGAGTTCCCACCCGAACCAAGCCGCTATTGATCTGAGGAAGTTTTTGCCTTCCCGCCCGCCTTTTCCTCCGGGTACGAACTACGATGAGGATCAAAATACAAAGACCCCTACAGTTAGTATACTCTATGATACTAGAAATGGTCTGGTTACCGAAGCGAGGAGCATACCCCACCTGGTAGACCATCCGACACGCTTTAGTGGAATAATCAAAATAAAGTGCAAAGAGTATTAAGATAGCATCAAGTTACGATAATCTATGATTTAATCACCTTGATTACCTTTATTATATAGTATGTCTTCGCCAATTTACCAATTTTTCCCTTAGTATAGAACTTGGGGTAAGATCAGGTGTGTTAACAGACTGAATTGGGTACGAGTCTAGGAGTACTAAGTGGGGTTGAAGCGGAGATAAACTTATTTAGACTGGTATATAGCCTAGAGGTAAGTTGTTACTGCTCTCCACTGCAATTTTATTCGCAGATAAGTACATTGTTCCTCCACATAAACTTTTCCATTAACAAGTACTTTTGTGCTGAGTAAATTTAGCAAAAGAAAAGAGCCTAGTTAGTGATACGAAACCTAGCAGGCGATGTTAGGATTTTTAATGTATTTCAGTGGTATATGGTGTCATTATTGAAAATAGCTATAAATTGCAGACCTTGGCCTAGTGCTATTTTTATGCCAACCATAATTCGGAATCAACAACCTTTAAAATAAAATTCACATTAAGATTAACTGCTATGTTTTTTACTTATTTTAAATAAAAATGATTCATTAATAAATTAATTTCTCGAATCTAGAAGCTGAAATGAAAAGTTTTGACTACTTTTTTCCCAAGTGTAAGCACTATTAAGTACTGTATTAAAGTATAACTTTATAATTTGGAAAATTCCACCTTGTAGAGAAAAGTAAAAAATAAGGTACCTTAACTGTGAATTATATTTGCTGACTAGAAGAATTTTAAATATATGGCTAAATTACTCAGTAGCTGGATACCTTCCCCCGTCCAAAATAAAACTTTTTTATTTCCACTTTATATTATAAAACTAATTCATTTAAATAAATAATATTTAAATCAAATAAATTATACATTTAAAAATGTAGCTATATTTATATTAAGTGAAAAATTATACTTGAGAATATCTATAGACACTATCAGCATAGCCATATCCCCTTAGGATTTATTATCATATTTTAAAATATATAATTATACTAAAAACAAATATTCACGTTCCTCTTAAATAAGTACATATCCAATTTTTTGGAGCAGGCTTTTATAGTGACTTCGAATAATTATCATTAAAACTCAGTCCACGCCTCAACTCGCTCCATTTAATAGAGATTGCCAACGAGAAATTTTCACTTACAAACCCGTCTTAATTTACTCAAAAGCGCACCAAAAATAGTCAGTACACAATCTATTGAGCGTATTCGTCGATATAACTAAATTAAATTTGACAGAGGAACAGCAAATAGGTTAATTAATAAGTTAGTTATAATTTTTGACAACAAATTGAAAATGAATTTCAAAAGATAGATTTTCTGTATGATATAAAAATTTGGAATATTACCAGACCTCGACAATTAGAAAGATATTATTAGTTAATTATAGACAGAGAAGACAGATAAAGGAAAAGTTTGGATTCGGATATAAATATTCGAATCCAAAGATCACAATGAAAGGACACGCTTAGTTCCAAAACGGAACCGAGTCTGATTTTATATTTTATAGCTAGTAAATTATTAAATAATAAATCTCGATACAACCATTTGAAGTTATACTCGAAGTTGATAGATAGGACCGCATGAGCGGCCCAATGCGTAATAAAAAGGTGCGGCGCAGCACAAAATGGTGATCCAGCCAGGACCTTTTAAATTGAAAGGTCCAGCGATTGAACCCAGAGATCTAGAGATTCTAATTTTAGATAAAGAGGTAGATACCAAAAATAAGTTCATACTCGTAACTGATGGAGACAAAAAGGAATCCAAGAAAGCAACAGTCAACACCGAATCCGGTACAAGGTACTACACTCCAGGATCAGCTTTGAGAAGACCGTTGACCACCGAATGGATGGACATGACTCCAGAGGATAAGATCCTCGAATCTGCAAGAGCTGTACGTGATAAAGCCGAAACAAAAAAATCAGAATTCGTCTTATTGGCCCCAGTACCTTTTTATGGCCACTGGAAAGAAAACGCTACTACATGGATGCAAAGGTTTATCAGACATGTAGATAGTACCAAGAGGCCGTTGTTAAACGAAGAACTGGTTGAGTATGTTGGGTACCAACTAGAAGGTAGGGCTAAATGGTGGCACAGATCTGCATCGCAGTTGTATCCGGATTGGGAGCAATATGTGGAATCGTTTATTTACGAGTTCCACCCTTCTAAGAACAAGAAAATCGCTAAGGAAAATTTGAAAGAGTTTAAGATATATAATGGAGATTTTTAGAAAAATATGAAAACATAGTATCAATATTCAAAGTATTAGGAACCACAGAAATTGACGAGAAAGTAGATTTTCTACTATAGAAACTCAACTTTCAAGATTGCGAGACAGTAGTGCAGCTAAACCTCTTTATCAACTTCCAGATCTTTGACTTATTGATCGGACAAAGGATGAGAGACCGCAGATTTGGAGGTACATCAGCGTGGAAAGAGAACACCGGAAACATAAAAATCGCAACCCTGGAGCACCGAAAAAGAAAGATGGAGCTGACACCTGCAATAAAAGAAACTAGGAGCTGTTAAAAGTGCGAAAAAGTAAGTCACTTAGCTAATGATTGCCCAGATAGATTCGAATCCAGAAAGTTTGAATTTAACGCGAGGCGACTTCCCACGGGTTATAAAAAATGGGATGATAACGCAGGAGGATCATTGGAGCTTACACCGGTAAGACCGAGGTTTGAGCTTGGTAATAAGTCTAAGGAAAGCCGAGCTAGGATGCTGGAATCTAGAATGAAATATTATGGAGACGTAGAAAAGAATGGAGAAATAAACGCTCTACAGATCGGCACGAATCAAAAGTTGCAGCCAGGTGAATATACAGAAATCAGTAGTCTTGTTAAAATAAAAACCCTAAATCTTACCTGGAAACAGATACGGGTGTAGGGTTCAAAGTATTATCTGAACAGTTAGCTAAAGAACTGGGATTAGTCGAAGACGAATATTATTCGGCTGTGTTAGTGTTATGATTTAAATATTTTATTATTGTTGTTCTGAATACCTTTTCAATTTGAGATATTCAGCTGTCTTTTTATAGACAATTTTACAGTGAGTTTTTTATGAACTCAATCTAAAGTAAATACTAGCTATAAAAATAAATGTTTAAAGTGTAATATAAAAATATAGATAAAAAATAAGCTATTAAATTTTTTCATAGTTTTGACTCAGGTTTTAGTGTTCCATGATTTTGTTTTTTTTTACCTATGTCTTAATCAGGTATTATAAATTTTCATTATATTCCCTTTTTGGCTGGTTGGTGTAATGTCCTAATTTGAACAATTACAAATAGTATTTAATTAAACTATATTTTAGGTTTATTCAGTTAATTTCTACAAACGGAACCAAGAATTCGTCAGGGTCCATCAAGGGTGTAGCTTTAGAATTCTCAGGCCTGAATGTTACAACAGACTTCTATATCATGGCTACAGGGAGAAGAATCTATTTTTGATTGGATTACAAACCCTAAAAGAATTAGTAGTTACAGTCTATCTGCATCAAAAGATAATAAAATGAGAATGGAATGTAAAACTTATGATATTAGTCTCAGTTATATCCACAAGGGTAATATTCTGACATTCGAAAGTACACTATATAAATTTTGAAAGACAAGATTAAGGGAGAATTTATTTCAAAAAATTTAAGTCCAGAGAATCGAAAGAATATAGTAGAGTTAGCTTGCGATCATAAGCAGGTTTTTGCAGAAGAGCTTGAAGATCTGGGAATATCAGAGGTACGTAGCTGCGAGATCAAGATAGAGGACAATAGATCGATATGGTGTAAGCCATAAAAGCTAGTCTATCACTTACAATCTGAAGTAAATAAACAGATTATGGATATGAGGGATCAGGGAATCATCAAGAAGTCTGAAAGCCCGTATTGTTTTCCCATGGTGGTTGTCAAGAAGAAGAATAGTAAAAATCGAATTTGTGTGGAATTCCGAAAGTTAATCGAGTTATCCAGAAAGGACAGCCATCCGCTTCCCCACATTGACGGATTGCTGAATAGAATGTCTGGAGCGTGGTATTTCACGACATTGGATGCACTCAGCGGATTCTGGCAGATTTCTATTGCGGACAGCTCTATTGAACTTACAGCTTCCACTCTCGGATCAGGACATGGCTTTTACGAGTTTATGGTATTGCCTTTTGAGCTGGGAAACGCTCCGGCAATATTCCAACGGGCCACGGAGAAGATTCTTGAAGAGAGTCTGTGGTATTATACTAAGATATTTATTGATGATATAATTATATATTCGCACACATTGGAAGAACACTTGGAGCATCTGGCCAACATCCTAAAGATATTTGAGAAAGAGCCGTTAAAATTATATAGTGAAAATTGTAGATTCTCGTACACAGACTCAGCATATTTGGGACATAGAGTTTCCAGTAAAGGAATACAACCGAAAACAGGAAAAGTAGCGCAGTTAGAGGAGATCAATACCCCCACCAGACGTAAAGGTAGTAAGAAGTTTCTTAGGATTCTTAGGACGCTATAGTAAGTTTATTAGCGAATTTTTTAGGATCGCCACACCATTGACCAAAATCACCAGAAAAGGCCAAAAAATACAATTGGACGCCGTGATGTCAAGGTTCATTCGAAGGTCTCAAGGTAACAATAAAAGAGGCGCTTATATTAGTTCACTCGCAGTGGGGTTGGCCGTTCACAATTATTAATGATACCTCGTCTATGGGTCTCGGCTGCATCTTGGAGCAAGAGCAAGGCGGTCGAAAAAGGATCATCCAATTTGCAAGCATAAAATTGCTTCCATCAGAAAGAATATTCTATTACAGAATTAGAAGGACTAGCAGTCTCGTGTGCGGTCAATTACTTTCACTACTATCTATACGGAAGAAATTTTAACATAGTCCCGATCATAGTGCACTCATCCAACTGGTCTCAAAAGAAATTCCTCATGCTAGAGTAGGAAGATTGACTCTGAAGCTACGGAACTACGACTTAAAGATAATTAACAAAGACGGATTAAAGACCTTGCAGATTTCCTGTCTAGATACCCAGCAGACATAGGCAAATCTGAGATGTTGAATATAGAAGTGGGACAATCGAAATTTATACAAGAGTTTGTATGATTCAAAAATGAAAGAATATAATAGCGAACCTGAAGTCGAGACAACTCGTATAAAGTTTTACAAGAAGGAAGAAGAGTTATACTTTACAAAAGTTAAAGAAGGGAAAATATACCCACGACCAGAACGGATCGCGGAAATGTGCAGTGAATACCATAACGCCTCACATGTAAACGTCTAAGATACACTCCGTGAAATGAGGAAAGACCTGTACGTACCAAACGTCAGATCAGTTGTCGAAGACATGGTAAAGTTGTGCGAAAGTTGTCAAAGGAATAACTACGGGAAGCGAAGAGCAGAACCGTTCAATATATTTACGCCCAAGAAACCTTTTCAGGTATGGAGAATGGATGTGGCTGGGCCACTACCAGTCGCCGACAGCGGAAACAAATACATAATGATAGGGGTCGACTACTTCACCAAATAGCCGGTAGCAGTGGCCGTATCTTTTATTGAAGGCTATGCATTAAATCAGTTTATAATAGATGAGATCGTTTCGAATTATAGAATACCGGAGAATATTGTGACGAAATGAGGTACAAACTTCACAAAAGATCACTTCTTCCACATAAATCGCCTACTGAAGGTCGAGCAACGGCCTGCCACCGCGTACTGACCTCAAGGAAATGGTCAGATAGAAAGAATGATTCAGGAAATTAAACAAAAAATGATGAAGCATATATACCCAGAAAGCAAAAATTGGGACTCGCAATATGGCAATCGTTTTTGTCTATATGAACGAGCACTAAAAGAAGCATTGGGAAATCGTAGGTAGAAGTAGTGCATGGGCTAAAACTTATGATCGCTGCGAGATGGGCGCCAATAGAATTAGAGTATCGAACCACTCTCGAACAATACCGGGTTCAACTATAGTCGGACGTTCACTAACAAACATATGAGAAGAATGGGATATAAAAAAGGATCGAGAAGATTCGTTACGACGGAAAGGTTAGACAGCGCCAGCTGAAAGTAGGGGACCATGTACTGATATTCACCGATGGGAAGTTTTTCACCTTTGGGAAAACAGAAACAGGACCATACAAGATCACAAGAATATTAAAACATGGATCATACGAAAGTATAGACCACAAAGGGTATGCAGACATCGTGCACATAGACAAGATCAAAGTGCTCTACCCGAGAGAAAGGGAAACCTTAACGGCTGCAGCGAGGTCAAGTAGAAGTACGCTTGCCAGAAAAAGATTAATTTGATAATTGATTAATTTAATAGGTTCAGTTTGTATTAAAAATTATATTTATCATATCAAAAAAAAAAAAAATTGATCTTACGACGCCATAGGGCTTAGCCCAAAAGAAATAATCAACCTTGATGGATCATTGGTATAAGATTCGAGAGTATGATTGAACAGCAAAAGTAAGGAAATGAATAATAAAAATAGAACGACAGTAGGAAAATTTTCGAAGGAAAATAACCAGAAAACGAACAAAAATATGATTAGAGACAGAGAATTAATATGGAAAAAAACCTGTATGTATACCTGAAGTACGGATATGTATGAAGAAAGTTGAAAAGAAGACCCCAAGAGTATAATAAATGAGTGTGTGTAAAGCAATAAATTAGAATTTGGAATTATTGTCAAGTAACTAAATGCAAGAAAAAGAAAGAGGTTTTAGCAAGATGTGCTAAAAGTAACGATTCATATCAAAATAAATACAAGACGAAAATAATCTCTGAAAATGATAATCAATTCGTATTGAGAAATATCAGCGATTATATTTCATAGTGTGGTCATATTAAGTGTACTCATATTTTATTGGATAATTTAACGAACTTCCAAAACTAAAAATTTTTTAATACGTAACGAAATAAGTAAAGTAAAAATTATTTTTTCCATTAATTACTGAAAGTACAGTAAATTTTATCCTTATCGTTTTTTCTTTCGAAAAGGCACTCCACTCGCTATAAATATTTTCAACTTTAAATTTTTATAAATATTATTTTAAATTAATTCTAATAAAGAATGATAGACCAAGAAGATACAAACCATGTATACATTAGCCAAGACCAGGTTAAAGAACTGTCGGATATGGTTAAAGAACTTTTCCGTGAAAAAGGGCGCAAAGCAGAACCAGAAGACCCTTACCTCACCACCAGAATTCCGCTTACTGACTTGGTCGTATATTTAGAGCTCATCGAAGCTCTCCCTTCAATTGAAGAAGATTTCCTTCGTATACCGCTAACCGAAGAAGAAAGAAAAGAGTCTATTCACTCTTTTCCTCGAAGTAGTTTGATGAAATACCTACTACCTCCAATGAGCGACTCAGATTTAGCCGCTGTGAAGAAAGCTGACACAATCCTGCACGGAATTCAGGTCGCCTTAGACGAAGCAACCCTTCCAATCAATTTCTACGTTTACCATAGAATTCAGGAGAACCCACAAGTCAACTATGATGATCCTCATATCTTGTTTACTAGTATTATGAGAGTCCTATTTTCAGATATCGCCTCCACAGTCACAGAAGGGAGACTCGAC
Organism: Smittium culicis; assembly: GCA_001970855.1. Lineage (NCBI taxonomy): Eukaryota > Fungi > Kickxellomycota > Harpellomycetes > Harpellales > Legeriomycetaceae > Smittium > Smittium culicis. The sequence continues at coordinate 20,641 of LSSN01001326.1, forward strand.
AACCTCAATAAAAGCACGGAACTCGCGAGAAAATCACACCAGCTAGTAGAACTTGATACTAAACCGCTCATGAATCAAGAAAACCTAGACGCTCTCATAGCTAGAAAAAGACCAAAGAAGCGATACAGGATTCACAAGCTCTTTCGCGGGCGCCGGCAGTATGGTACACAATACGGTACTAGCAGCAAACCTGACCAGAAGCTAACCGCGGAAGCTGCACCTCAGACCACCTTTCATGATTTAGAATCAATTATGCGCAAAATTATGTAAGAATTTATGAAAAATCAAGATAAATTAATTATCCCCAACATTACGCAAGAAATAAGAAGACTTGTTTCCCTAGCATTATGCAAGAAATTAGGACACTGTCGTGAAACTAAGGCTTTGATCCAGTATATAGTTTCGTTGTGTTTTGGTTATTCTGGGAGGTTACCCAGTCTAACCAAGGGTCCTGGTAAAAAGAGTTTAACCCTCTTAACCAGTAAAATTATTTCACTTAACGTGAAATAAAATACTTGCAGTACACAGGGTATATACCCAGTACTAAGTTATGATAGCTCAATATTTTATCTCTTGACTAGTGGTTTCGGCACAATAGTAAAGCACCAAGTATCTGAACCGCAATTGTATACCACCTCGGAGTAATATCAGGTGTATTACAGGCGGCGAAGGGTATGTGACATTGGGCAATGTATGCTGTCGGAGCAGGGAACAGTGTACGCTGACTGGTTCCTATATTATGATAGATTGTTACCGCTCGCCTAGGCAGTTGTATTAGCAGAAAGGTGCACTGATCCTCCACGCGACTTTGGTTAGAACTTATACCCTGATGCTGAGTTAAGTTAGCGTAGGTACTGGCTATGGTGGATAGTTAGTGCTGTTTGATGCTAGGCCAGTCAAGGTATCTCAATACGTTACAGTATCCTTATCGGTAATTTCAGTATACATTGCTGGGTCTAGTACTTGGATCACTATAACTATAAGCCTAGCCTACCTCAACTTCAAATCATTATGAACTTCAATTATAACTCAATCTAAATTTTAATTTAAATTTAGCTCCAATGAACCTCAAAATTTACAACTATTCGCTCTTTAGGAATTTAGTCGTACTAGAATCTTAACTCTAGATTTAACATAAGAAAACTATACATAGTGTTTTACCAAGGGTGATCACTATGCAGACTTATACGACTGAGATCTAGACTATTAATGCGAATCCTGAAGTATGGAGAATGGACTTAGCAAAAATTAATTAATCATGAATATTTATGCCGCCACAATTAGAAGCTTATACTACAGTTCTAGAAGTGACTGTATTATTATGCTAAGTTCAAAAATTAATAGAATTTACTTGTGCAAGTTTTACTATTTTGTATTTATTATTTATTATATATATACCGAGTGTGCCCAAAAATTGGGAATCTCTCTCGCCATTTTATTCCTTTTAATATAATACAAAAATTCACATTTTAAAGTCTTTATTTAACTTGCTTGTAAAATAAATCAACGTACGATATAAACAAATACTATTACACTATTGATATATTTAACTAGTATGAAGTAATCTATAATTAACATATTAATTACGAGCTTCTACCGAAAATATAACTTGCAGTAGTATTCAGTGGACTACACGAATTTAATGTTTTTTTATTTTATTAAAACCTATTACTACTCTAAAAACTCCCCGATTTCTGAATCCCCCTGTTTGTCAGTAGAAACCACCCCTTCAATTCATGGGGCTGATTTCATTGAAAATGAACCCACTACCGAAAGATGCACTATTCAAATTGTCGCAGAAACAGTTACCGACAACAATGACGACGAGAACATCCAGGAAGGGTTCTTAGGAACCGCGTCCTTCCCGTTAACACCTATTCATCCCAAATCTATACAAAAATTAATTCAACTACTTTGTAACTCGGACTCTGCATTTCTTTGGACTACTGGAAAATTTAAGCTTATTCTATTCTATTCTATTATATATTATTAATAAATCTACAAATTTTCTTATGTCAAAGAAAACTTATAAATAATCTGTTTATTTCTTTACTTTTTTTCTTCATCTGACAAAAATTGTCTTACCTCTCTACAGTCTATTTAATAAAAGATAACTATTAAATATCAAGTAAGTAACATCTGACTTACTATAATACTCTTAAAATTATACATTTTACTCATGTCTCTCCCAATCTTGACAACGCCGCATCCAAAAACCACTCCACGAAGACAAATTTTCGCAGAAGAGGCCGCGGCAGGATAAAGGGATATAAATAGATCCCAAGGCCGGCCCCCCGGTAGGGGGTCGCCTCGCGATGTTCCATTCTACATGAGCTAGAACTACGTACAGCCATTGGGTCTGCAACATCGTCGAGAAAGGATTCAAGATTTCGATCAGGAAGAAGGAACCAATGGCGAAGGCTTCGTCGACATCAGTTAACGGGACCGCCGCCGATGAATCACCACTCACGGCGTTACAAGGGGAAGATGGCCGCCGCCGCCCATTCCATACTGACGAACTAAATTGCCTCGCTAATGTCAAAGAAGACGATCGAACAGGTGAAATCACGGAGCCTAGGATTCTATATCAACTTGTTTGTAATTCCAAAAAAGATAGGGAGACTCAGATCAGTCCTGAACCTGAGAAAGCTGAATATTCACTTCGAAGAGAGAGATTTCAAGATGGATTCATTGGTTTTGATCTGCCACTTAATCAGCAGAAAGGATTTCTTTACTTCCCTGGATCTGAAGGATGCAATTATGATCATCCTGATCCACGTATCCTGAAGAAAGTACTTCCGCTTCTATTGGAATGGGCAGTTCTACCAATTCCGTGTTCTCCCGTTCAGCCTTTCTCTGATACTACACACATTAAATAAAGTTCTGCGCCCAGCATTGACATTGGCGATGTCACAAGGGATCAGAATAACTGCGTATCTAGACGACCTACTTATAGTCGGAGAATCGAACGACCAATTTTTGTTGAATACGGACCTGATGTATAGCAAGATATTTGAGCTTGGGTACAAAATAAATATGGAGAAATCAGTTACGACTCCGTCACATTCCGTAACCCATCTGGTTATGATAATCAACTCCCGCAAGATGAGACTAAAGGTACTTTGAAAAGATTTTGAAAACGGTATCAATGACATCGAAATGCCTTGTCAGCTTTATAGGAAAAGCACGAGCGATGTCGATAGCCTTACTGCCGGGCAGACTAGTGTTGAGGAGACTAATAGAATTGAAGAATATATGTATCTCTAAGAAGAAATCATTGACATCGACTGTTACACTGACAGAGCCAGAAGCCCAGAGCCTGTTACTTTGGGTACACAAATTGAAAGCATGTAACGGCCAATCCTTCCTTCCAGAGAATCCGGAGCTGAAAGTCTTTACAGATACCAGTGAAACTGCATGAGTTATAGTAGTTGTGTCTCAATACTACTCATGAGTATGGAGTTCCACAGAAGTGTTGATGAAATCAATTCGAAAGAATTGCTGACAATGTTATACGCGCTACAGCTTCAGAGAGTTGTCCGTGATCATTTCTGATCTATTCAGACAACACTACGACCTTGGTTTACGTCAGAAAGTTTCGCGGAACCAAATCCTCGGAGCTACTGAAAATCAAAGAACGTATTTGGAACCACTGTCTGGATACAAATACCCGTCCTCATGCCACGTATGTTACAACTAGCATGAATCCAGCGGATGCACCGAGCAGGCTCACCGATCAGACGGAGTGGTCATTTTCAGACCAAGCTATCTAGAAGATATCTCTCCTTTATCAAAAGCACGATTTGGACTTATTCGCGTTGAGGACGAACAGGAAGGTGGGAACCTACTACAGTTGGTTCCGAGACAACAAGTCTGTGCGGCAGCACTCCCTAGAACACAGCTGTTAAGGATGTTTCAACCCTTACGGATGCCCTCCCTGGTATCTGATCGGCAAAAAAATCCATAAAATCAAATGGGAGCGCATAACCATAACACTGGTCACTCCGTTATGGAAAAAAAAATATAAGGTACCAGAGTTTTCTGAGTATGTCGGCAGAACAACCACTAGTTTTTCAAGCGACAACGGTGATACCAGATCCAGAAAGCAGAAAATATGCACTATCCAAAAACAAGGCGTGGAGTTTGATGGCTTATAGGATCAGCGGATCATCCATAAAGCACAATTTCTATCAGATAAAGCCATTAACATTATCTTTTCAAACCAAAGTTCTGCCAAACGTCGATACAGGTACTATAATACTTGAAAATAAAATTATATAATATCATATCTACAACGCAGGTGGATCTCCTATACAGGATAAGTATATTTTCAACTATTTAGCTGAAATATTCATAGCCAATAAGCCAAGTTTAAATACTACCAAAGCCTAAAAATGCAATATCTAGCTTAATAGAGGATTCTGAAGAAATAGACAAAATCACCGTGTCTCACAGAGTTTCAAAGTGCAATAAATGGCACCGAAATAAAATCTTTCGTTAGACCAACGATTTATATTTCTCCCGTGATCATAAGACTAAGGGAATGGGGAAGAACACAATAACCGGATTTCTCACAACTTACATCAAAGACGTGTTAATTATTGGGTTTGTGTGGGTTTCTTCGTGCTATTGACATCCATCGTAAATATGATTCCAAAACTACAATACATAATGGAATCCTAAAGATGGTAATTATATCTCCAAAAGAAAAGTGTAATAGTAAGCTAATCGAGCGCTCTTACGAGATTAAAAGCATTCAGACACAATTTTATGCCCAGTATTGGCTTACAAAATTTACAAAGAAAAAGTAGTATATAATCCATATCCTTTATCACAAATCAACAATAACGCAGATACTGTTAATATTCTGATCAGAAATGCTAGAAATCACAATCTCCCGTTATCTATGGATAGCATTACTAGTCATATCCACAATTTATCGGGACTTATGCAGTGACCCCCTTATACGCTATAACTAAGTTTCGGGCTATTGGGGCGACTCTAGCTGTAGCATCAAATGTTTCAGCAGATAATATAGTCTCACATGCATTTTGATTCAATTATGACATGTTCGACACTTATTATTGCTTAAACCGTAGCACCCAGTAAGAAATTACAGCCGCGGTGCTACCTCTGGGTCAACTTAATAAGAACACCCTATGAGATATAATGTAAAATTAATCGAGACCTTTAGGGCGAAAATTAATTACTATTATATGAATAGGGTGGTCATATTAAGATCCGCCCACCAGTCCCTAAAACTTACCTTGAAAAAGATGTTAAGGATAGCATTTACTATACTTTCAGTAATTATAGGAAAATTTTTTTTAGCTTATTTCATTACGTAATAAAAATTTTATAGTTTTTGGAAGTTTGGTATATTATCCAATAAAAGCTGAGTACATTTAATATGACCACAGTATTCATATAATATTAATTAATCTTGGCCCTAAAAGGCTCGATTAATTTTACAATAATATTAATGAGAATTATTATGGCCATTTAAATCGGTAATTAAGAAATTTACTGAGCGGCAAAATAGAAGTGAATTATAAATTTTTTATTTCAATAAAATTTAAAAAAAACCAATCTAAACTAAAATTTTACCGAAAATTATGTCTGTATATTCTTCCTTATCAAATAATTACTTAATAACTATCAAATTTTATAACTTTATTTTAATTTATAAAATATTATTATCGCAATACGAAATATCGAATATTATCACCTCAATTCGACTACACCGGAGAATAAGAACCAAATGAACACCAAAGGAAAGTGATGTGGAACTAGAAATCAAACGACGCGACTAAATCGACGAGGACTTCTTCCTTAGGGAGGGGAATGTCAGCAATTAGAGTAATTTCTATAGGAATATTATAATTATGTAATATCATAACATATTATATAATTAATTATAGACAGAGAAGACAGAAAAAGGAAAATTTTGGATTCGGATATAAATATTCGAATCCAAAGATCACAATGAAAAAACACGCTTAGTTCCAAAACGGAACTGAGTCTCATTTTATATTTTATAAGTAGTAAATTACTATATAATAAATCTTGATACAACCATTTGAAGATATATTTTATTTTATCAGAATGAGTTACACTCACTATTTGAGAGATAGGACCGTATGGGCGGCCCGTTGCGTAGCAAAATGTGTGGCGCAGCACGACTCAGAGTTAGCGCCGATTATGTTATGAATTGATTTGATTTGATTTCTCATTAATTTTAATTAATTCCTAGGCCTAATTTTCTAATCGAATTATTTTAATTAAAGGTAGTATAAAATTATTGATTCTAATAATTAACAACTAATTCTTTATATTTCTTTTTATATTAATAAAAAATATTAGAATTAGTATTACTGGAGAAAGTTTTTCAATAGGTGTAAAAGTGACATCCAAAAAAGATATTTCCATGGACTTTGGTAATGAGAAAAAAAGATATACCTAGCTGGCTATTAGAACCAAATTTTTATATAAATATCCTAGAGGATTATTATGGTTTAACATTAATTAATGTACTGAATCTTTTTATCTATCACATTATTTTAAAAACTTTATAATTAATTTTAAATCGTAATTATTATTTTACTATAAAGAAATGTAATTTATAATAGTAAATATCAATATGAATAAATGACATATCAAAAAATTTTTCACTTATAAATTATTGTAAAGAGTTTCTATATTAGAATGAAAAGAGATTCGATATTATATGTATTCCAAAGCATATTGTATAAATTGTTAGGGTCTTCGAATTTTTCAAAATATGCGAAATAGATAAAATAAAGAAACATAAAAAATTTTATGAAAATTAATAACACAGTTTATTTTTTGAATTTGACTACCGATTCTTATTTATACAAAGAATTGAAATCATATTAAAGATAAAATTACAAATTCGAAGCTTATATTAGGAACTTTTTTATAAAGGAAAGATATATTTATTATTGAAATTAATGTATAATCTGGAAATATAATATATTTAATCTATAATTTTAGTTTTAATGATTTTTAGTTTGTTTATATCTTTTACATTTATTTATTACTTTGATTTAAATAAAAAGCATAATTAAAATTTCAAAATTTTAGCTCAAATAGCAAGAAAATTTATTAAAACTTTAACCATTACTTGAAATATAAAATTATAAATCAAAATATCGTTTAAAAAGTTTAATAATTAATCACGGACAATAAAAATATTTTAAATTTTTACCTGTTGATATCATAATTTCAAGTTAAATACTACAAAGAGCTCAATAAAATTTGTGTATAAAATATTCTGTATTAATTCAAACTCCTTTCGAAAATAACAGTATTAGTGCGTTAATAGCTACATAAAAATCAAAAATCAAAAAACAGCAAATATTAACTATTGGAGATGAATTTCTATTTGAAAGCATTTGTGGAAATAATAACTTCATCTGCGATTATCGATATTGCTCTGAATATGATGCAGTCGATTGAATCTGTAATATTTAATTAGTTAGTATTACAATATGCAAAAAAATAAATCTTGACAATAAAATTAAAATAAAAAAAATAAAGTACCAGATTTTTACGAAAATAAATTAGGGTTAGGTTAACATGCCAAAAATATTAATATAGCCAATTTAATTGCGCAATTCCTATTGTCTCTACTGGAAAATAAGAATAAAGAATTTCCATTACATCTGTGTACTAGAAAACCCATAAGCATATAACAGATTAAAACACAAAGATTATTTATATATAGGGCTTTGCATACGATTTTATAAAAGTTTTTTACAAATTTCTAAAACGCGCAAACAAATTTCTAAAAAAATTTCATGACGCGTTTAAAAAAGTTTTTTCCCTAGTTATGTAATTACAACCCAAATTCATTTCCTATGGTATCAAACTAATTTCCAATTTTCCCAAACTAATTTTTAATTGTCCCAAAGTCAATAACAGTTGAGCCAAACAAATTTCAAAATCACGTATTTGTATGAAAAAATATTATTATCTGAATTATAAAAAATTTGAAAAAGACTTTCTATTAATAATTTATTATTATTATTTCTCATGCTTTTTAATTATTATTCATACTGTAATTGCTAAGATAATTTGGGTTATTTTTATTAGTATTTAATTTAATAATATAAAAGAAGAGAAGAAATAAAGGACTAAAGACTAGGACTAAGGCAAGAACTAAGACTAGGAAACTAGAACGAGAATATGTGTTGAAAAGCTTAGCCTTTCCATGAGGTCGACTAAGCTTCTCTTTATATATGTTTTTAGGTATTAGTTTATTTGGGTGGTTTGTTATATAGCAATGCTGTTGGGATTGTCTATATAAAAATTTAGTGTAAAGCCTTCCATATCATTGCCCGGTGGAACAATAGGAATTGTGCTCATTACGCATACTCTTTATTTTTTTTTACCTCCCTTCATTTTCTCTTATTTTTCCATTTCTATTTTTCTTTCATTCTATATAATATAAAATATTCTTTTGAAAGCTTTGAAATAGATCGAAAACAACAACAACAATTACTACTACTACAATTTTAAATAATATTCGAATTCAAAATCGACGATAAAATAAAAATCTTATTCCTCGATAATATAAACTTTTTTTTGAAAATTAATTTTATATATTAGCAATCTTGATAATTTCTATTTTGATTTATTATAAAATAATAAATCTTGTCATTTACATATAACACCGTGCTAAATTTATTACAAAGTTGATTTTGATTAATTAATACTATTTAATTGATAATATATTATAATCTTTAATATTTATAAATAAATTTTAAATAATTAATAAAAATATCATGACTGTTCAATTATTTCTCTTTTGTTTGACATCATAAAATATTTTATCATATCTTATAATATCCTATGCAATCTTCCCTAGAGGCACTATCAAATCCTTGATCTATCATTTCAAGTAGATCAGATTCATTCTCAATCTTAACATACCTTACGTGATTTTCAACTTTAGAAAATAAATTTTCAATTGGGCTTAAAAATAGCGAGTAAGGAGATAAATATAGCAATTTAAAGTTTTTACTTTCTATATATGTTCTTACAGCTAAATTTTTATGAAAACCTACGTTATACATTACGAGTATTCCCTGGGTTACACCGATGTTATTTATATCAATAATCAATTCTTGAATGTATAATTTGAATGTATCCGAATTGTAAGCTATTTTTCTTGGCTTGAAAAATTTATACCCATTTTTATTGACTGTGCAACAAGTTGAAATATTTCTTGGTCGAATTCTGCCGGTTATAGATATCTTGAGATGTCCCTCTTTTAGACCTTCTATACAGTGGTCTCAATATTACCGAAAATCCCGCTTCATCAACAAAATAAAATTCCTCTTTTTCAAACAAAATTTTGAAATCTAGAAATTTTTTTGCATATTGTTCCCTAATGTTTATATTTTCTTCATCATTTCTTTTCTCTGATATGATTTTAATTCTATTAATATTATAAAAAAATCGTGTGCAGCATCTTTGGACTGTAGATTTAGACAATTCTACTCCAAAACCTTCTTTCACTTTTTCTTTCAACTCATCCAATCGAAGAGTGCAATCTTTATCAAGACAGTTTAGAATATAAAATCCAAAACTTAGGTTACTTTTTTTTTTTCATTGACCCTCCTTTTGGAATAGAATTTATTTTTGACTCATTTTGATACGCTTTTATTATTTTATAAACAGTGCAAGTTTTTATTTTGAGATCTTCAGAAATATCTTTTGATGATTTTCCTCGATTACAGCTGTCAATAATCCTATTTCTGTCTTATTGCACATAGTTTTATAAGCCATTTTTTTAAATAATAATAAAGTTATACTTTTGAATAATATTTTAGAATGTATTTTATATCTATAGCTTAAATTAATTATGATTAAAATAATATATGTTGGATAATATTATTAGAATTTTTTAGTTTTTTTATTAATACAAGTAAATCTTAAAAAAAATAATATATAAAAATCCTGTACCCTCCCCTCTTTCAGTACTCTAGTTAATTTATATCCACTATGAGCGATCCAGCATTCGATATTATTAATATTTAAATAAAGTTTAAAATATAATTATATAAATTATTTGATATTATTAATATTTAAATAAAGTTTAAAATATAATTATATAAATTATTATTTGATCACATTAAATAGCATTTTTTAAGAGTTAGTATGCTTAATATAAAAATTTGGAAATGACTTTG